>PVKB01007409.1:0-35747 GCA_004027205.1 Ctenodactylus gundi | reverse complement strand
TGATGAGGGTCTCTTCTGATCAAAGTTGTTTGGTGTTCTATATGCCTGCAAAAGTTCCATGTTCATTTCTCTTCTTAGATTTGGGAAATTTTCTTCCATTATTTCATTAAACATGTCCTTTAAGCCTTTTGTTTTGTCCTCAGTCTTCTCCTCGATTCCCATAATTCTGAGGTTATTTCTCCTTGAATCATCTATCAGTTGTTGTAATGACTCGCTTTCTTTATTTACTTTGTATTCTTCATGGCCTGTATGTTGCAGCTCAGTCACTTTATTTTCTAGGTCTGACATACTATTCTGAAGTTGTTTAAAGTGGTTGCTTACTATTACCTGTGTGTTTTTCATTTCCTTAATATCTGCATTCAATTTTTCTATATCTCTGTTGTGTTCGTATCTAATTTCTTCTTTTGTCTTCATTATCTTCTGGTATATTTCTTCTCTGGTCTCCTCTAGTTGCTTGTCAAGGCTTGCTTTTTGCTTATCTACGTATTGGTGTAGCTCTTCTGCTGTCTGTTTAATTTCCCGCTTTAATTCCCGTTTTAATTCACTGAATTTCTGGGCCCAGAAGTTGCCATCATTTTTGCCATATTCATCTTTATTTACCCTGACTTCATCTCCTGGGGTTTCAGGTCTTTTTGTAGGTGCGCCTGCGCTTCCCCAATTCTTCTTTGGTCTCCTCTAATTTCTTTTCAAGGCTTGCTTTATGCTTAGCTATGTGTTCTTGTAGTTCTTGCGCTGTCTGATTTATTTCTTGCTTTCCTTCCCGATTTAATTCCTCCTTTAATTCCTGCTTTAATTCACTGACTATCTGGACCCAGAGGTTCTGGCCTCTGGACTTTGTGATCTGTGGGTGCCGGCAGCACGGGCCGAGCATAGTCGGCTGCTTCTGACCCGCCCACAGCCTCTTCTCCTGTTGTTGTGTGCTCCTGTCCTCTCCAGCTCTGTTCAATCATATGTTCAGGTCCCCGAGAGCTTTCCTCCGTCTGTGGCTGCTTGCCGTTTGCCACAGGCTGTGGCGGCTTTTTGGACAGTGGGGATTTTTTTTTTTCCCCTCTGGTTTCAATGATACTTCGGAGTTTCTGGCCTCCTGTTGGTCGCCTTTCAGTTTCTGGGGATGTGCCTCTCTTTCCTAGCTACACCAAACACGCTTTTTCTAACTATCTTCTTGACTTTTTAAGTGAGCTGATGAGGAGACTTTGTGCAGTGCTGTTACTCAGCCGCCATCTTGACCGGAACCCCAACAAGTGGTTCTTAAGTCTTTTCCCTGAAGGTATTATTGAGTGGTAAAGATAAAGATCACACAGCTTTAATCCACTGGCTAAGATTTCTGTTGGCTATTAGTTCTACCTATGACTCCTGAATTTCATGTCTCAATTTCATGCTCTACAACTAAATTTGTAATAATGATCTTGTACCTTCCTGCTCCTCTCTGAGAAAGAACTCTTACAAAATTCTGAGATAACTAAGTGGGCCATTATGTCTACTGTTTTGTATGTGATACACTTTTGTGATATAGACTTAAGCTATTTAATGTAGAAATTCACTTATTCTGTTTCTGATATGTTTAGCCTAAGAAATCCAACTGATGTAACAATAACTCAAATGTCTTTCGTATAGGAGCACAACTGATAACAGCCAAATCTTGGAAGAAGTCAATATGCTGAAGTACAGATGACTGGATAAAGATGAAGTAGTATATATACACAGTGGAATATTACTCTGCCATTAAGAATGATACATTTGAGTCATTTTTTAAGAAAATGGATGCACCTTGAGACCATCATACTCTGAGAAATGCACTAGACGCAGAAAGTTAAATATTATATGGTATCTCTAATATGAGAAAACAAAACTATAAAAAATGTAAGAGACACAGACAAAAGTAAGAAGGTGGACTTTGTGGAGAGAGAATGAAAGGGAGATGTGTTATTTTTAAAAAGGCGTGACAGTGGCAGTTAGGGGGAGGGGAAGTTGTGGGGGGTCAAAAGAGGGAGGGGAAGGGATTGTAATTTTGACGCAATATATATGTGCACAAAATACTCGAGTTCAATGTAAATATGTATCACTCACACATACATACACAAACATGGGGGAAAAAGTCTTGGTTCATGACTGGGAGGCTGTAGTTGGAGAGGCAGAAATTCTAACATAATATGTTCATGTAATTTAAAATAAGTCATCCACACTCCCCGACTAGAACTGTGGAAGAGTATGTGTCAGAGCAGAGAGAAGCCACTGAAACTGGGTTGTAACTTGCATGCTTACTCCTATAACTATGCCGATTCTAACTACCTCCTATTCTTTGCAACTCTGTTTTTAAAAACGCAGCAGTACTTTTATCTTGCCCTGAATACATAAGGTATCCCAAACGTTTGTTAATTTTTCCTATGTATAGTGACTTTTGGGAAACACTGCACGGTGAATTAAGTGCCTGCGTAGTTTTTCTCACAGCATTAGTTTTATTTCAAATACAATGATCCTGAGCAGGGGTTGGGTTAAAAAAAAAAGATCCTGAGCAAACATTTTTATAATATAATATTTTTCTATATATAGCAACCTTAAGGACACCCAAATACACCATTTTTTGTTTTGATTACTCACTTATCTTGTTGTATTTATATTGTTTTAAATTCTATTTATAAGGCAGATGTGTATTTTATTGACACCTGATTATTTCCCAAGGGAAATGGTATGATTAGAAAACAGAAATATAAGACTTCTGTTTCTGCCTTATGTACTTAACATTCTAAATCAAAACATGAAAAGATACATTAGAAAGGAATTTCAAGTTTCTTTACATATATTAAGGTATTTTACCTTTTCTGAGAATAATGAATCAGCCTGAGATAAAAACAAAAACATTTGTTTTGATTTTTGAGGAAGGGTATCATTCTATAGTCCAGGCTGGTTTTGAAGGAAACTTCAAATTCACACAGCAGTCCTCCTGCCTCAGCCTCTCAAGTACTGGGATTGCAGGGATGTAACACCTCAGACACAGGGATTTCAATTTTGAAAGTTTCCTTAGTGATTCCAATGTGCAAGTTTAACTAATTATTATTTTTAAAAGTGGAAATAAAATGCTTTCTGGCAAACAAATGTATTTTTAAAATAGATTTAAAAAGGAAAATATCCAAATATTTCTGTCTCTCCTTGAATTTTGTACTGTCACCTGATGCAGATCATTTGGTTTTATAGGTTTAACCACTTACTGTTTCTACTATTCATGAGTGATCCCTGCAATTCTGCACACCCAAACCTCCCAATATCACAGGGCATGTCAACCACTCACCCCTGTAATTTAGTGTCATCTATTTGCTTAGAGTCTACTTTGTCTCTACTTGTGGTGTTATCCAGAATAACTGCTACAATTGAGCTGCACAAACCATAGGCCCAATAAATGTAAGGAGATGGAGATATGGATCCTCTAGGCAGCTGGGCTGCTTGCCCCAGTGGACCAGAAAAATATTAGCCTCTGACACATATGGTGGCAAATACCTGTACTCCTAGTACCCTAGGAGGCTGAGGCAGAAGGATCACCAGTTTGAATTTAGTCCAGGCAACTGTCCCAAAATTACTTTTCTTTATTAAAAAAATTTAAAAATGGTGCAGAGGCTAAAGAACAAGCACAACAGTTACAGCACTTGCCTAGCAAGCAGAAGGCCCTGAGGCTGGTTCCCCAGCACCACACAAGCCAAGTGTGATCAGCAAGTGTGCACACCTATGATCCCAGCATTTGGGAAGCTAAGGCAGGAGGACAGCCATGAATATGAGGCTAGCCTGGAGTACATAGTGAGTTCAGGACCAGCCTAGACTACAGAGCAAGACCTTGTCTCAAAATAAATAAAAATTAAAAAACATGGTCTGGGTTCAATCTTCAGTATGAGGAGGGAGAAGTTAACTTCTGCATATACACAAATGGAATGGGTAGAGAAAATCTGTGCAGGTGTAGTGTTGTGTGCATGCATGTATGCTGTGTGAGCGTGTAAGAATAACAGTGAAAAGCCAATTGCTAGACTAATTAAAAAGTTATAGTCTCAGCCAGGTCCAGGTCCAGCTGATGCAGTCCTGTAAATCCCATCACTCAGGGAGGCTGAAGCAGGAGGATCCCAAGTTCGAGCCCAGCCTGGGCAATTCAGTGACTTAGGGAGACCCTGTCTCAAAGTCAAAACATTTTTTAAATGGGCTGTAGCTCAGTGTGAAGGCCCTAAGCTCGATCCTCAGTAAATAAGCAAATAAACACGCAGTTATAGTCCCAAATCTCAAAGTAGTTCTAGATAAACTTCTGAGGAATGTACTGCTAAATATGGAAAAGAAGAGAATCAAAATTTTGATAGAATTTAACTATAGTTACAAAGGAGTCTATCACCAAAAATTTAATGAGAAATAAAAAAAAAATAATACAAGCTGGGGATTCAGAACGAATAGGACCATATTATATGTCCAGCAACTGCATGAGATTGTCATTTAAGAAATCATTAAATTACTTACTGATGAACCATAATTAATTTATTAACATTTTTCAAATTCAAGGAATAAAAAGTATGCTCTGAAGGAGAAGACTGCTCTTAGGAAATTAAGTACAGATTGATAAATAGTCCTGTTTTCAAGACTTCTTTTTCTTTTTTCTTTTTTCGTGGTACCAGGGATCAAGCCCAGGCCCTCACTCAGAGCAATATTTTTAGCCCATATTCTGGTTTTGATTTGGACATAAGGTCTCACCAAGTCACTAAGCTGCCCAGGATGAACTTGTGATCCTTCTACCTCAGCCTCCCAGAGTGCTAGAATTATAGACCTGCACCACACAGGCCAGACTAAGTTTTAAGATTATATATTAAACATTTATTTGTGATATAAATCAACATTAACTATATAATTTGTTATTTTCAAAAAAGGGTTTTCTACTCATTCATAATTATTTTCTTTTTAATTTAAATATTCATCAACAGTAATAGAAATCTAAATAAAAATCTATACAACATTGTGTAAACACACATGTAGAATACATTTCATCACTCTAAGTTTCTTCTTTAAATACAGACATATTAAGATCATTATTAAAATGTTTTATATATTTTCCTCTCAAATATTTCTAATGTCACTACTCAGCCTTAATTTTTAGTATCTATTATGAGAGAATGCCACCATAATTTACTTCCTCTGAAGGCACTACTATTATCTTGTTTCCTACCATAGATAATATCAAGATACATGCATAGAGCTTTCCCCTTAATTTCAGATTACTTCTGGAGAATTACTGTGAGACTACCAGTATTTTTACTGCTGGTAACTTATTCCCCCAGTTTGTCTTTCAAAGAAAAAAAAAAAAAACTTAAAATGAAAACAGAATCTTTGAAATTATAAGGAGTAAAGTAACCTGAGTAAAAAGAGTGTCAGCAGAAACAATTAGTCATGATGATAAAATAAATTTTACTTTGCTCTTGTGACACTGAGAATTGTTAAGAAATTATACCAAATATTGATCCGTAAACATAAACTGCAATCTAGTATATTCTACGTACAATTCTAATCAACTCACCCCTTAAAAACTCTTTTTTTTATGACATACACTAATTATTAAATTTTGAGACATTTTTCAAGATGGGATCTTGTCACATTGCCCAGACGAGGCTCAAACTCCTAAATTTCCCTCAGCCTCCCAAGGAGCTGGCATTACAAGTGTGTGCTATTGAACCTGGCTCGGATGTACTTTTATATCAATAAGCACGGCAGCCAACATCTTGTAAAACATTAGTATTAAAATGTACCCTATAAAAGCCTGATGGCATGGCATATCTGTGTAATCCTAGCAATACAGGAGACTAAGGCAGTAGGATCCACGTTGGATCTGAGCTTGGGCAGCTTAGTGAGACTTTGTCTCAAAATTTTAAGAAAGAGATTCGGGATATGGCTCAGCACAAAGGCCCTGAGTCCAATTCTCTGCTACCAAAAATAAATAAATGTAAATATATAAATATGAATACATACACACACAGCTGGAAAAGAACTGAATATTCAATATTCTTAGGTGCCCTTGCTATACTTCAGATTACTTTCTGGTCTGCAAGAAAACACAAACTAGAAAAGTAGGAATGAGAATGTTAGTCAACCTAATCTAGGAAATCTGTATCAGTATCACTACAGTGCAATAAACTGAAATATGCACTTTCCGATGGGATGCCACACAACGTACACATTGTCACTTATGATGTAGCCAACATAAACAGCTAAATTGGAATCTAACTTAAAGGTGAGATCTAACTTGGATTTTATAGGAAATAAAGGAACATATCAACAAACTGAACAAAATCTCTGAATGTTACAGGCATAATTAAAAAGATCCACGAGATAAAACGAACAGAATAACTATCCTGGTCTCACTGTCAAAGCTACATAATGTCAAAATGGACTATTACAAATAAAAAAAGAGAATGTGAGAATGTAACAATGAAGTAATGTATGATCCTATATGCAACCTGGTTTGGATAAATAATCTACAATGGAAATTTTTAGGGTACTTAGGAAAATCTGATGATAGACTGCTATGATATCTGTAACCTCCTATAAAATATTTCAGCATTAATGGGTTTAAACATACAAAGAAAGATGAGCAGGACAAAAAATATTATGCAACTCCAATTTAAAACTCTTTAAAAATGTCCTTAACTAGGATTAAAATTTTATGATCAAATATATTGTTTTCTTCCATCAACTAAGACTTTTACTTTTTAAAGATATGTATGAACTTACCCCTGGCATGTATTCCATGAATATGGAAAGTGTTTTTTCCTGGGAATCCCTCAAACAGCCATAATATTGGACAATTCGCTCATGCAGCAAGTTTTTCAACAACTGAATTTCACACTCAAGTGCATTTACTTCCTGGAAAACAGAATCCACTGTGAAGTTTTTACATTACTGGAGAAGCAAAATATCCTAACTTACTGGACTATCAAGGTGACTTCATTATGAAATTTTTACTTCCCAAAGAAACAAACCATTTTAAAATCTCTAACACCTTTGTGTAGCATGTGTGCACGGCACTGGGTATTGAACCCAGGGCCTTTACACTGAACTACACCTCTACTCCCCCTTTTAAACTTAAAAACAGTCTTGCCAAGTTACCCTGACTGTGTTCAAACCTGCAATCCTCCTGCCTTGGCCTCCCAAAATCCTGGGATTACAGGCACGTGCCACCATACCCAGATTTGGCCAATAACTTTTCAACCGCCCCCAAATGGTATACTAATAAAACACTAAAGCAGATTAGGAGCATGACTTAAGTACTAAAAAGGAAATATCCTCAGTAAAAATAGATAGGATATCTAGGCAATCAGTTGCTCTGAAAATCATTTGTATTAAGGAAAAACCAAAAATTCTACTCTGTGTTTTATTATTTTTTCTAAGTACCAATGATTCTCATAATGTGACCAAGCAGACTGCGCAGTGACTTTTACCTTGCTGGTCTCAGGGCTATCAGGATCAAACTGGACTTGCTTAACAGCCAATTCTCTTCCTGTATCAACATCGTAACAGAGGTAGACCCTGCCAAAGGCTCCTTGGCCAAGCAGTTTGCCCAACCTCCAGTTGGTTGGAGCTCGAGGTGCTGAAAAAGAACACTTTCTTAAAATGAAATAGTATGATGGCACACAAAAGTTAAGAATTAAATGAGTACACTGCAAAGTGACATCTTCAATGGAATATGCTTGGATAAAAGGAAAAATCATTGCCCAAATTCATAATGGTCACCATCTATCAAAATTGTTCTCTTTAGTCAATCTTCTAGGATTCTAAAACCAAACAAAGTCCATATTCACATGACTTTTTTTCCCAATGTGATTTTCCCGCTAACTACAAATATAACAGCATCTTACACTGAACCTAATATTCACTAGCTGTAAGATACAACTACTTCTTATCTCCACTCAAGTACTATCTGCAATTATCTCCTACCATGAGCTGGAAAATTCATAGCTTATACACTAAAAAGAAAAATCTGGGTATCCTACAAATTAATACCTTTATTGAACATGCTAGAAAACTGGGATTATAGGATACCTAACTAACTTGCCTGAAATCTAAGGAAAAACAAAACAGGCTTTCAAAAAGGCACAAGCAGTGGCAAATTTGTGAAGAGGCAGAGAAAGACCCATACTGGAAGGTAAGAAAAACACCAAGCTGGGCATAGTGGCAAATGTCTAATCTCAGCACTCTGAAGGCTAAAGCAGGAGGACCATTAGTTCAAGATCTACTTGTCCACATAGAAAAACTCAGCTCCATTTTTAACATGTGTGAGATGACATAAAAGAACTGGACTGTTGGGATATCTGAGCACATGCAGAGGTCACCCTTACTCAGTCTTTTCTAGGGACACTATTCCCATCACTGCACTCACAGGAGCAGAAGACCTTGGTAATCAAGGCCTAGAGAAAGGAATGTCCCACTACTGTAGGAAAGGTAGAAAACCCCTCCCAAACCCATGTCCCCTAAGAAATAAGAGCCCTAAACCTACATGAAGGATAGAAAATGTTGTCACCCTCAGGTTATGGGAATGAGAAGGAAAAATCAAAAAACAAAACTCTACTTCCGAAGGAGGTATTAGAAACCATTTCCTACGATATGAGCAAGATCAGTGGCAAAGCCCACGTCTGTGAACCAGAAAAGCAGAGCCTGCCCAATACTGAAGAGGAAAGAAAAGCAGAACCTTCCCTACACTATGCTGACAAGGAGCAACAATCGCATACAGAGGGAGAGGCTAGGACATGGAGAGACTATCCTTTCTGAGAAGCAGACACAGAAGGAAGGTCAAGCTGAGGGTGGAGCAAGACCTCTGAGAAAATTTCTCTAGAAAACCAGCACATGGTAACTGTGTAGGAATTTGAAGTCAGTGGTAAGGAGGGAACACAGCAACAACAAAATCCAAATCAGCTGCTCAAGAATAACTCGATTCACCACAATAATGGTCCAGGCAGAACCATTGCATCTACTTCTAGGCATAGATTCTACCTACCTCAGTCTCCTAAATTAACCTATGCATAATGTATGGCACTAAGTATAAAATTATAAGATACAAAAAAAGCAAACCAGAGAGAGAGAGAGAAAGAGAGAGAGACAGAGACAGAGATAGAGAGAACCCCCACAAACTACCAATTCACCAGATTCAAGAGATTCAGACAGAAAATTTAAAATAACTATGATTAAGATATTAAAAAGATTAAGATATTAAGTGGAAAAGGTAAACAGCAAGTATGAATAGATGGAGAATTAGAACAGGAGATGAAAACTTCAGAAGAGTCAAATGAAAATGCTTTAAAAAAAATTCTTTCCACAGGGTCACAAAGACATAGCAGGACTGAGAAGAAAAAAAAACCAATGAATCTGAAAACAGATCAACAGAATTTTCTCAAATGAGGGTTTGAACAAAGGTATATAACAATATCAAAAAGCCCACTGTGCAAGAAATTAGAATTCCGAAAGAGAATGGACAAAAATACATCAAGAGATAATTAATGAGAATTTTTTGTAGGCAAACTACAAATATAACAAACTCAGAAAACATCAATTGAGAATCTCACACAAATATGCCCAGACACAATCATATTCAAACTGTTAAAACCAGACAATCTTAAAAGCAGCCAAAGAAAAAAAAGATACTGTTACAAAGGAACAAAGAATTATAGATTTCTTCTCAGCATATATATATATATATATATGCCAGAAGACAATGGAGCAGTTTCAAATTGCTAAAAGAAGCTCAGGCAGAAGGACTGCAATTTAGGAAATTTAGCAGACCCTCAAAAAAGAAAGTGCTCAGAACTCTACTCAAGAAAAAATATACATAACTTTCAGAAATAAAGATCTCTTCAAACACTTAAACAAAAGCTGCAAGAATTTATTACCAGCAGACTTGTATTACAAGAAGAGTTAAATGAAATCCTTCAGGCAAAAGGAATTTGACACTGCATTTTTGCCGATCTACATAAAGATCTACAAAAATAGATACACTAAAGGTGCACATATAGGACATACAGAAGATTTTCTTCTCCTATTTTTAATCACTTTAAAAGACAGCTGTCTAAAATAAAAATAACATCTATAATCTTAGGATTATAGATGACAAATAAAATACAACATTAGCACGAGAGAAAAATTCAAAGCATGCAAATCTTGTTGCAATAACATCTTAAATCATAAATCTTTGCAATCTGATCTTAGTAGTTCTACGTCCACTATTTAAACGAGCTACTTTTCATTCTCAGAATATGCCCATGCTTCCTAGGGAATTTCAACTTACATTTAAGATCTAGATTAAAATTATACTATAACTATTTCTCTATATATTATTCTCCCTGTTATTTCTATTTCAAGATTTTTATCTTGCAAGCATGTCCAAGACCTCTGTGCCAGGCATTCAACAAAGATTCTTCTATTCCCCTTATTAGCTTTTTTGAGAAATGTGTCTCACCTTGGGGACTCATTTGATATTTACTCCTATTAATACAAAAATCCTGAAAAGGTTCTGCATGTACTTCCCCACGACAATTTCTATTACTTACACCGGCTGGGTGGGCTGATGTCCATTACGGTCAGAGTAGGATTGTCTATGTCACTTCCCCTTCTTCTTATTCGACTATCATCATATTCTGGGGTAAAGATGCTACTTCCACTACTAGTGCTTAAGGAGTGATCTGTAGGACTAAAACTCACAGGAGACCGGAAGCTGGTCCCCTGGGTCCTTCTAGCTCTTGGAAAAGTTTTACGACCTACAAATGTGAAAACAGAATGACTTTATTTATATACTATACTTTTTTTTTTTTGAGACAGGGTCAAGCTCTGTAGCCTAGGCTGGTCCTGAATGCATTATGGAGCCCAGGCTGGCTTTGGACTCACAGCAATCCCCCACCCTCAGCCTCCCGAGTGCTGGGATTATAGGTGTGCACCACCATGCCCAGCTTATGTGGTGCTGGGGAATCAAACTCAGGTACTTAATGCTTGATGTACTGCTTGCTAGGCAAGCGCTTTAACCACTGAGCCATTCCTCTATCCCCTATATTATACTTTTTAATACAACAAAAATAGTTTTATTTATTATCAAAGACTCTTAAGTGACAAAGGGTAACAGAGTTGACATCAAGACACAAACAGGTTAGCAAAGTTACAGGTGATGAGCTACTGTGTCCTTCAGTCTTTCTTTGGTTTCCAAAAGTGTCTCTGGTATATTCCCAAATGATTCTTACGAATTATGCGTCCTGTGACAGATCTATGGTTCCCTTCCATTAACCCTCAATGTCTTTCTTTTTTTTCTTTCCCCTCTGGACTAGCACTCATGGTGCTGGTGCACGGTTCTTCCTTAATGTGTTTGTTTTTCTTATTTTTTAACTGATGTCTCATCTTCTTCTAACATTATCTTTTTCTCCTCCTCATCCTTCTCTTTAACTTTAATTTTAATCTTGGCTGTCCTGTTTTCTTTTTAGTCATTTCATCCTTTGTGTACCTGTTGTATTTTGCATGTTTTAGAAAGGGTGGAAGTGTGGAGGCATCCTAGGTCTTCACTTAACTTCCATGTTCATATTTTTCTGATTCTGCCTTTCCTGTTCTACTTATTTTTCTTATCCCTCTATCTTCTAAGGATCTCAATCTGGCCTCTAACTTGGCTCTGTTCTCAACATCCATCACAGAACTGGAATCCTCATGAAAGTCATCAGAGCGAAGAGCCAAAACAGTCTTGGCTGCCAGCATCTTAGAAATCTTTCCTCTGTGTTTCAGGGAAGGATGGTAAATGAGACCATTTTGTGGGGTATCCTGCCTAGATCTGAGGGCTCTGAAGAGTTTTTCGGCTCCAAGAATCTGAACCGCAGAAGTTGCATGCTTCGCCAAATTCAAAAGAGAACCTGCATGAGCAGGTAGCAATAAGCTGTGCACCAACTAATTCCCCAACCATGACTGTAACATTGGGTGTGATGGCCATCACCCGACTTTGTAGGTACTCGCAGAGCTGGGGTCCATATTCAGACATTTCAATCACCTGAGTGCAAAGGTGCAGACTTTTGGAAATACCTTCTTCATAAAGCTATCTTTGCAGCTGCTTTCACTTTGGCTGCAACTTCCCCTGGCAGCAATTCTGAAAGGGTCATAGTTTTTCCTATCACTAACTTTCTGTAAACACTTGCAGTAGGGCAAATTATCTGAAATAGGTTTTCCTAATTCAGGGAAATGTCAGCCATATAACTTAGTTGTTTGATTTTTTATCCAAGTCATCTAACAAGGCAATTTCCTGAACAATCATTGTGTCCATTTTATCATGAAAAATGAAATTTCAGTCTGTATGGAGACAGGCTGTGGACCAATCCAAGACACATGGCTGCCATTTCACGGGGTTGTACCCCAGGGATTAATCCATCCACTTATAATCGGATTCCCCTCAAAAGTTCATTAACAACAGGACTATGGATACAACTAAGATTCAGCTTTTCCTTTATGACTCCTCCTAGTTTAGCATCAGCTACAGTTCATGGGCTTCTTTCACTATATTCTTCAGATGCTGATTAATTTTGTTCTCCATAAGAGCTGTGAATGCTGGGTCCCCTGCAGAATAGCTTTTATTGCACTCTGCTTCAGCATTATGCTGCTAGCTTCCACAGGGAGATCAATTTACCACTTATCACCTCTCATCACCTGGGGGAAACCAACCCTGCTTATGTTTCTGCTGTATCCTGAATTCTTCTAAATGTTCCAGCTTTACTATTTATTTGCTTTCTCTGGAGTTTCAAATTCTTTTCACAAACTATCAACTTCTTGAAGTTTCTTTTTATTTAGAACCTTAAAGATGGTGTAGCCAACAGACATTTCAAACAGCAATTTTATAGCTACAAAAGGCCACTGAGGCCTCGGTTGACAGAATGTGCTTTCCTGCAAAGAACCAGCTCACGCTGGCTACATGTTCTACCTATACTATATTTTTAAGGTATTTATAATTTGTAACAGGGAAAATAAATCTGTCCTGTGACTAAGCTAAACAACTGAAATGACAAGATTCTGGGGAAAAATGCTGAAATCTGACCAGAAATTTAGATCCTGTTATGAGGAAATGCACACACACATGAAACTGCAATAGTAGCCCTTCATTTTTTAACAAAAATAGAAAAAATATTTTATTCTCACTTCCAGTAGTGACTAAAAGTACAAAACAAAAACCAGGAAATGTATAGGCAGCAATTTTTTTTCTAATGAAACAATGTAAGTATGAATTTTGTCATCAAGGAGTTAATTTTCTAATTAATATCATTTGGAAATGACTCCATTTAAAGATAAAAAATATTAATGAGATAAGCTAAACTAAACTAAAATGCTATTATAGATTTAACTATGTTGAATTTCCTCAAAAATGTATTTTTAAAGCTCGAAAACTCACTTAACAATTTATTTCTAATAGTATTACACAAATACGAAATTTTTTTTAAAAATAATGGAATGTTTAATAAATTGTTACTGTGATCTAATTGCCAAAAACTTACCATCATTATACTCTTGATGATGATATGAAACATGGTATCTTCTTGGATATGTTCCTCCTTTCCCAAATTTCTCAAAGATGGGATTATCATAGTCTGTTCAGACATAAATTACAAAAAGTCAGCTTTCATAATGAAAAGCATGTTTATAAGTTTCTCTTTGATTTTTCCAAAGTCTCTCCCCTCCTTCCCAGACAAAACATTACTATGACATAAACTAGATTTAAATATTTAGAACTTATATCATCTAACCTGAAAACTCCTGATGATTATCTGGGTAGCTCTGTGCTCTGGGCATTCGTGATTTTGGATAGCTCTCTCTATAAACAAAAAATGTCACATTAAATTAAGAAAACATATATAAATAAAACTTGTAAACAAATCTTGAAGCAGTACATACGTGTGTGCGTGCTTGCGTGTGTGTGTGTGTGTGTGTGTGTGTGTGTGTGTGTGTGTGTAAAAGAAGCTAACTCTGAATTATTAATGTAATTTTTAAAAGAGAAACTTTTTTTCCCTAGTACTTACGATAGAACACATGGCCTTTGCATTGAGCTGTATCTCCAGCCCCCATTTTATTTTTATTTTGAGGAAGGGTCTCACTAGATTGCTAAGTTGCCCAGGAAGGGCTCAAGTTTGCAATCTTCCTGCTTCAGGCTCCAAGAGTGTTGGGATTATATACCTGCATGACCAGGCCTGGCAAAATTTCTTTCTGAACATTTACATAGTATACTTTCCCAAAAAGCTTGGCTTTTAAAATTAGCCAACACTGTAAAGTGGTAGAGTAATACATTTTTGTAATCACTGGTGTTTAGAAACACTGGTTTTTCGGTCTGAGCTCTGTGTAACTTGATAAATCATCTTTCTGAGACTTTTTGCTCTAATGACATATTTTCCAACTAATTAAGTGTATGAAAGTTATGCTCAGCAAATGTTCAGCAGTGTGTTCCAAATACTTAAGTATTCAATACATAGCTTTCTCATTACAACTTTCCTGAATTTCTTAAATGTCTACCTTGAGGTAGACAGGGTTTTGTATACACCGATAAGGAAAGAAGTAAATGTAAATTCCCAAATAATACTTATCTTTTTCAATTTGCTCTCATAGGGGCTTGGGATGAAGTTCAGTGGTATAATATTTGTGTAACATGCTTGAGGCCCTGATTTTGAGCACACACACACACACAAATCACTTTTATAAAGCAATCCCAGAAGAGACTAAAGAAGTAAACATTTTACCAGACTGATTACCAAGAACAATGTCCTACTGAGACCAAGGGAGGGCGCAATTGTAACAAAAGAAAAATCGCAGATCCAAGGATCCTGTTCATATTCTTGAATAGCTATTTCACAAAAGACCTTAATGTAAATTATTTCTAATTTCATACCAGAATGAACATTATCCTGGACAGATTAAATCAAGAAGCATCAGAAACCAAATATAACAATGAAAAATTTGGTAAGTTTCATGAACACCGTTTTAAAAGTAAACCTTCAGACACGCAATTTGATAAACAGAAATATTCCAAATGTTATAACCAGATATAATTTTAAGTAACAAAGACACTAAGTCCTATGAGGTTAAGAAATTTATTCACACTATGGAAAAATTCATTTGCTATCAATATGGACAACTATCAAGTAACTACATTCCTCTCAATGTAGCACAAAAAAGTTACTAATAATCTTAAATGTCCTGTGGTTGCATATTTACCCACATATACTAAATAAAATATAAAAATACAATTTACATTACCCATCCAAAGGGCTGTCAAGTGACGGACAACTTCCTGAGCCAGAATTATCAGGGCTGCTTAAAGATAACGGATCCAGCATCTGAGACAAGAAAAAGAGGTCAATGATTCAATATGAGAGAACCCAAAGTTATATTTTCTTTAAAAAAAACCAAAACCAAAAAAAAAACACCCCACACAAACTCCCATTTTTTCAGCAATAATATGTCTTGATTTTCTAATGCTACTAATGGTTTATTCTCTTTTCAGTGGAATAGGATTTTTTTTTAAAAAGGCAATCAGTACAAATATATATTCTCAAAAGATATTTCTAAATATATACACATATACTTAAAATATTGATTTAAAAAATGACTATACTTAACTTACATATATGCCCACTCCTCACATGTGTAAACCCAACAGGAATTCTACTGCCCTCTCACTTGTGCAAAACTGTTTTATTTAGATAAAATTCATATAACATAAAATTTACTCATTCAAGTGTACAATTCCATGGTTCTTGGTATACCGAATTGTGCAACCCTTATAATTTTAACACTCTCAGCATCTCCAAAAAAAATCCCATACCCAACAGCAGTAACTGTATTATTCTTTTTAAATGTCCCAGAAAGGTAAGCCTTAACATCAGTATTTCCTTAAAAAAAACTTTATCACCTTTATATATACTTTATATAATTAAATATACTTTATATAACTATAAAGTATATTATATAAACATATCTTATGTAATTTTTAAACAATTAAGACATAATTTTCCTTTCAGAAAGCTGAACAATGGCCCCAACCAAAATAAGACTAATGATTCAGCGACTGCACATTATTAGAAAATATTAAGTACTCCAACAGTGGTAGCATTCAGTGCACTGTTAAGGAAATAATGGCAACTCCCTGAAAACATTTTAATGCTACAAAACTGATGTAATTTTAAAAATACTATTGAAAAGTTCACAAACAACTTCATAAAGTTAAACATTGGTAGTTTTACTGTCTTTCAGGTATTATTTAAAACCTGAATGTCAGTCCTACGATTATAAAACAAGTGCATTCATTCATTCCTTTATGGATGAGCAGTTTAAGAAAACCAACCTCATTTCAACAGTTTTCTTTGTACATCAATACATAAAGGTATGTGTGAATTAATGGACTTTTTTTACTACTTTGTTCATACACACATGCACATGTGCACACACACACAGACACAACTGCCAAACCACACTGAACCTGACCAATAACTCCCTGTAAGTGGAATGAAAAACATCTGGCTTTGTCTTACTTGGTCCATGCTCTCTGGAATGAACTCTCCTTCACTGTTGACGCTAGTGAATGACCCATTCCGGGCAACTTGGTGTAATTCATCTGGAATGTATCCTGGGGGAGGGGAACTTCTATCTCTATTAGAAGGACCTCAAAGGAGAAAAAATTATATGATTTTATAAATATCAGCAAGGAAATGAATTTTTGTTTTAGACTATATTTATATCAAAAATAATTTTAGCAAGCAAAATCATGTGTTAAACTCACCAAAATATTCATATTTGTAAAGCTTCAAGTGTTTTATAGCCTAAGTTCCCACCTTAATATGATTATTTTCTTACTGTAATATTCATTTATACTCATCCAGGCAATAGGTTCTTTTGCCTGCTAACTGTGGAATCACAGGCTGGTAAGACACAACAGAATCACAGAGAAATGTCACTGCTTTTGAACTAGTGCTAGCTAACAAAGTAATGTGTGAAAAACTCATCATGAAGCAGTGAAAGAATAGGGCTCTGGAGTTGACCTGGAGGTAAACCCCTGTTCCAGTTATTTACCAGCTGAGCACCTGTGGGAAGTGACCTTCATCATGAACTTGTTTTCCCACATGTCAACAAGGGACTACATCCCTCTCTTCTGTGATGGCAAAGTCACACTCATCATGAGCATGGCTGAGCATGTTTGGCTCCATGAAATTCTTTCCATTCTCTCTTCAAGCTTTAGAAAACTAAAGTGAAAATAGTTTTTAGTCATATACCCTATTGTGGTTTGGCTCTGGAATGTACCCCAAAAGTTTCATGTATTTAAATGTTAATGGATTGTCTATGGAACCATAGGCTGTTGGTAGATTGGGGGCCTAGTCTAGAAGGGTGGCTTACAGTTATGATTAAAGGCATGTAAGTTAGGATTAACGGCATGTAGTGGCCAGTAGCCACACCTTCCACACCTGGATACAGGAGGGACTAGTCGCTGGGTGGAGATCTGGAAGGATATATAAGGTGCATCCTGCCTTCCTTGGAGGACTAGGACTAGGACTAGTCTCAACTTGCCTTCCTGTGTGTGATGTCGTGAGAAGCTGCCTCCACCTCTGCCTCTGCCATGTACTTCGATTACTGCCAGCCGCTCTGAATGGACTGTGACCTTCGAGACTGTGAGCTAAAATAAACCTTTCCTCCCCTAAATTTGTGTATGTCAGGTACTGAGTCACAGCAACAGAAAAGTAACTAAGACATACCCCAATTAGGGTATTGTAAGTTTGGAATCCTGGATTTTATTTTTGAATACCTAAAAATCTGTGATTATTCCATATTTCTGGAATTTAAGTTTCTTCATAGTTAGAAAAATGGAGAATCTGGCACTCGTGTAAGAGAGTTCACCTAATTAATCACAACATGAGACAACAATCCACTTGATTTTCACTTTGATCTGTGAAAATGATGCTATGTTTATTAACATAATTTCTTCTTCTCGTAGTTTTTTGAAATGAGACTATAAAACAGATATAGGGGCTGAACACTGCGGCCCATGCCTGCAATTCCAGCATGGTGGGAGGCTGAGGCAAGACTATCAGAAGTTCAAGACCAGCCTGGGCAACTTAGTGACTTAGAAAGACTGTCTCAAATGAAAAATAAAATAGGACTGGAGATGTAGCCTAGTGGAAAGGCTCTAGGCTAAATCCTTAGTATCACAAAAATAAAAACAAACTAAAAACACAGATCTGGAAAAGTAAGCAACTGGGTTCTGTTTAAATTTAAAGCCAAAAAAAAAAAAAAAAAAACCTCCTAGCTTTATGTAAGGGGTCACTGTAAGTATATGTCAGCATTTGTTAATGAGACAGGAAAAAAGAAACACAATAATGACAAGGAGATGTGCATGAGAGATCACTATCCACACTTGTCTGCAAAGGGTGAGGGAGCCAGCTTGCAGTCAGGGTTGACTTGGGCTTTCTAACAATAATACCACAGTAATTATCTTTACTTCTTCCATGTATCCTGTTTATAAAAGATCTATATATTCAACTATCAAAATGAGCTAAGGAAAAAATGAAAGGTACAAAAAATTTCTTCACTCCCTTACTTGAAAACACAATTTCCTTGGCTTGTGTTGGTAAAGGGCATGTTAACGCACTCTGGGCAATTCTAGACAATTTCCAGTTTTTCCTATGGTGGTACTGAAGTCAAACAAGAATATTTATTGGTAGAACAAGACTGAGGCATTTGGTAAAATTTTAGTTCAAAGAAAATTCAGTATGTCAATCTAGTACATTTAGTTTGTTCTGTTTAATATTACCATATTGAACTGGCTGTTTTAAAATGACATAGCTACAATGAAGAAGAAAATAAATAACTGACAGGAGTCACACGTTTCAATCTGAAAGGTAAAATATTCAAGTACTCTCCTGACATATTACTATAATCCCATGATTTGGAGATGAGGACAATTTTTTGTTCCCAGGCTGGATTTTGTTCTGTCATCAAGTTCTTAAATCATATCAAACTACACCTGAATGAGAATTTTTTATTTTATTCATGTATCAGCTTCGTTAATCCCATTTCCAGCATATCTGGAACCAAGAGGAGTGACACTTGAAAAATAATGGACATGATGGTCACAAATGGTCTTCTGGGACCAAAGAGAAAAAAGTAAATAAATTTTCTGATGGTTCACACCTGACTAAAAATGTAGTTGCTTCTTGCACTATTAACGGTCTTCTTGTTACCACTTTTTTGGGCTCTCAACCAAATCTCTTCCTTTGTCTCGTTGTCCTGTTTCTTCTGCATTCATCTTTCTCTTCCTCCCCTACTTTTCTCTTTCAAATTCATCCCTGTACATGATCTCATGCTGCTTTTAATAAAAATATCCTCTCTATGTGCTAGAAAAAAATTTACCCCGTGCTTTTTTTAACAACAAAATTGTTGTTTTTACAAAATACAGATCATTGCTTTATACAAGTTGAAGATGACACACACAAATGGGAAGTTAAAGAGTACCTCTGCCCAGATCATGTCTATGTAGCTAGGCCACTTCACAGTATGGGACATAGGATCTTTATTTAAAGCACATACTTAATTATTAATGGTAAACAAACTAAATGCTAAAAAAAGAAACAAAGCCTCATCTGGAAATTCCCAGTAAACTTTACTTTGATAGCATTCTTAGTAATAACCAAAAACCTAAAGAAAAGGCTTAAGAACTCAGAATATAGCCTGGTAATTTAAATATACTTACAAATAAATAAATTTTCCATCCATCCATCCATCCATCCATTCATCCATCCATCCATCCATCCATTTGAGACAGGGTCTTTCTCTGTAGGCGATACTGATCCTGAACTCACTATGGATCCCAGGCTGGCCTTGGACTCACGGCAATCCTCCTGCCTCAGCCTCCTGAGTGCTGGGATTATAGGCATGCACCATCCTGTCTGGCTTATGTGGTGCTGAGGAATTGACCTTGGGTAAGTAGCACCTAACTGAGCGCTTGCTAGGCAACTGCCTTAATCGCTGATCTACTCCTCCAGCCCTTTATTTTCATTCTTATACAATTAAAATCTCTCCAAGGTTTTATCTCAATTTATTAAACATAAAAATACGCTGAGTATGTAAATAAAAAGAATTTAAGTTGAACACTGCTAATCCTGTAGTGCATGAAATTAATTTCCAAGGCATATCACAGCCTAGAAAGTAATTAACTTTACAAGCTGGGCATCATGGCACATGCCTATACTACCAGCACTCAGAAGTTTGAGGCACAAAGATTATCATGAGTTCAAGGCCAGCCTGGACTGCACAGTTAGTTCAGAACCAGTCTGGACTACAACGAGAACCTGTCTCAGAAAAAAAAAAAGAAAAAGAAAGTAATTAACTTAGATAAATTACAGAAGTATAGAAAGAGGGTGTTATTTACTAAAATGTTTGGGATTTGTTGTTCATTAAAAGATGGAAAGGACATTTTAAAAATCACCAATTTCATGTTTTAGACACACTCACACACACCTTCCTTACCTATTATAGAAAGCCGTTTTCTCCTCTCTGCTCCAAATACTGTATTATCCAAGTCTTCTAGTGATGGCAATGGTTCTAAATTAGTAGCCTAAAAGGAAAAACAATAATCCATGCTATTCTTTCCATTTAGGGCTTTGTAACAGTGTACTCTCCCCTATAAAAAGCATTTATAGCTATTCATAAATATTCATATTGTGGGCAGGCTATAAAAAAAATCTACTCTTAAAGTTAAATTACTAAGCCCAGTGGTGGTGGCTTGTAATCCCAGCACTTTGGGAGGCTGAGGCAGAAGGATCATAAGTTCAAGATCAGCTTGAGCAACTCAGTGACCAAGTAAGATCCTGTCTCTAAACCAAAAAATAATAAATGAGCTTGGGATGTAGCTCAGTATGACAGCTAGCTCTCCAATACCAAGATCAATCAATTAATCCATCCATCCTGCCAGGCACCACTGTCTGTATCTACAATCCTAGCTACTTGGAGGCAGAGGTGAAAGGATCAATTGAGCCCAGGAAACTGACTCAAGAGTTTTCTAAAAGGCTGGAGACGTAGCTCAATGTGAAGGCTCTCTGTTTGATTCCCAGTACTGAAAAACAATTAATATTAATAATAATAATAAAATAAAATGTAAAAAAGGGAGTTGGAGAACAGCCTGTGCAACACAGTGAGACTATCTCGAAAACAAAGCAAAGCAAAACAAAACATTTCAATCCTTACATAATTCTTCCTAAGCTGTCAAGTTTCACATGCAAACACATTCTTACATATAACTTAGATACAGGGTGTTAAGAAATAAGAATATGAAACTATAATAATTAAAATGTGTAAAGTTATACTTAAATATATTGAATATATATCCACTATTACAAAATAAAACTTTCATAAGTAATGTTTATATCAGGAAAAATGCCAATTTCTACCTGTGTATTCCCATTTATTACAAGTAAAATCTTTAGGCTCTTCATATGAATACTGCGATCCAACAGTTCCACAGCTTTGTCCAAGTCATCTTGAGTAGTTAATGGAATTACCAACTAAACAACAAAAAGAAACATAAGGAATCATGCTACAATCTTACAAACTCAAGTTCTTCCATGGAAATCTCTACTACTAAGAAATTATAAATATTAAAATAGTTTGCTCTTTGATTTGTTAGGATTATAAAAATCTGATTCTGTACATTTTTGTTCTCCCCATTCTACCACCACAGAAATCTTAAATACTGGTATTTTAAATTTTGCACTATTAATCATTACATTCCTCTAGTAAATATACTTAAAGTTTAACCTGCTAGGATATTTCCATAGTGCTGGTAAATTTAAGTTTTATTATGTTCTCTCAAAATAGCACTAAGGGGTACACACACAAAACTATTCAAAGTAAAGGTCCTACTTTTTATCTGCATAGGCGAAACTCAGTTCTTTACCTAGTAGTAATCCCAGATTTGCAATATTGAACCTTTTCAGCACAACAAATCTTGAGCATCTATGAAGCTACTATGGATGAGTGCCACTAGCAACAAAAATAAAACCTACAGTCCACCTGGGGTTCACCTGTCTGCCTCTGGTAACCTGGTCAATAAACTCTAAAACAGTAAGCTAAATAGGCCAGCCATCCCACAGTAAACCCTGAATGTGGAATCTGCTTCCCTACTCCTCTCATGGGTAGGATGTTACACAGCACCTGGGAGAGGCTTCTGAGGAAAAAGTATGTTTCACACAACTTAAAAAACTAAAAATTTCTTTTTCTTTAAAAAAAAATTTTTAAGTCCGCTTTAGCCAGGCATGATGGTACACTCCCAGTACAAGGAGGCTGAGGAAGAAGGACTCTAAGTGTGAGAAGCCTGGTCAACTTCAGACACTGTCTGAAAATAAAAATACAAAAAGAAAAGGTTTGGGAATGTAACTGAGTGCAAAGGCCCTGGGTTTAATTTAAAAAAAAAAAAAAAAAGGCAAAAGAAAGAAGGGGGCGGGGTAGGGAAGGAAAGAAGGAAAAGAAAAGGAAGGAAGGAGTAAGTCAGTTTTGCAGCTTAAGGAAAGACTGTCAGTGTTGTGGTTAGGATCTGGAGTGTCCCCCAAAAGTCTCATGTATTTTAATGTTATGGATTGTCTATGGAGCCATGTAATGTTAGTGGATTGGGGTCTGGCCTGGAGGGGTGGATTGCAGTTGTTGGGATTAGAGGTGTGTGAGTTAAGACTATGGGCATGTGAGTTAAGACTAAAGGCTTGTGACTTAAGATTAAGGGTGTGTAGTGGCCACACCTTCGATACCCGTATGAAGGAGAGACTAAGACTGGGACTTGAACTAGTCTCGACGAGTCTCATTTGCCTGCCTGTGTGTGACGTCGTGAGAAGCTGCATCGACCTCTCTCTCTGCGATGGACATCAGTTGCTGCCAGCCGCCCCTGAATGGACTGTGACCATCTGAAACTGTAAGCTAAAATAAACCTTTGCTTTCCTAAATTTGCGTGTGTCAGGTATTGAGTCACAGCAACAAAAAAGTAACTGAGACAGTCAGTAACATCAACATATATTACACTTCACTGACAGTAGGAAAGAGTCAAAACAAGTGACTATATCCCACACTTATTAACTAGTTCTCATAAGCACAGAATGTGAGCCATTTAATTGTAAGTCCTATTTAGCTTGGGGGTCCTCTACAGTATAAAACTCTGAGGACAAGGACCGCCCCCCCAACTCTAGCAGGGTACAGCAAAGAGTAGAGCTGGCAAATATTGTTTAATAAATATCACAAGGAGGACAGCTCACCGTGCACCCAAACTCACCAGCTGGCATGGTGGGCATTCACTCTAGGCACAAGTACAAACTAAGATTAATGCAAATTCCATCATATATTCTGTTTATATTCACATGCTCTGTACCTAAAATTTTATTTCCAATTTGTTTGTAGCTAATTTCATAATACTATAAGTTATCCACTAATTGGGCTCCTTTTCCTCTGTGAGCTTTTTTAATAGAAGAATTATTAACTGGCATCACAGAATGAGCCTAGTCTGCTGATATATTTAATGAAGTTCCTTGCATTTTCCTGTGAGCCATATCAGAACGTTAAGACTCCTGTCTCCAGTGTTCTGTCTCTGATAGCCCTGATGGGATTCCTCCCATGTTCTCAAGTTAGCTGTTAAAAGCAGTTAAATGAAGGCAGACATGAAGAAGTCCCAGTTTCTCTAAATTTTACTAAATAAATTACAGAATGTTCTTCTGTGTGGTAAATTCATTTCAGCCTTATTCTAAATCTACTTCCCCCTGGCTTATTTTCAGTAAATAAGCTGTATGTTAATATAAGTCCTTTCTAGAAAGGAAATTAAAAATTGAGTCTCAGGGCACATTCAGCAGAACTTACATTTGAAAGAATTCAATAACTTTCTGTCTTTACATAGCGATATATGAACATTGATATGGAAAGATCTTTTTAAACTACTCATATAAAATAGAAAATACCACAGCTGGAGGAATATCACAGTTGTTAGAGCACTTGCCTAGCAAGCTAATGGCCCTGAATTCGCTTCCCTAGCACCATATAAGCCAGTTGTGGTGATGCATGCCTGTAATCCCAGCACTCTAGAGGCTAAGGCAGAAGGACTGCTGGGAGTTCAAGGTCAGCCTGAGCTACACAGTGATTTCAGGACTAGCTTCCTGGAATACAGAGCAAGATCTTGTCTCTAAATGAATGAATGAATGAATGATCTTGGAAGATGCATGTTAGAATATCTCCATACTCATCCCCCACAACAAATGGACACAAACAAAGACACGCGTAGCCTGCACCTTAATAGATACAGAGCAGCCAAACTAACAAATTCAACCAATCCCAGCTTTAAAGTTTCTAGTTATTTTAGTACAGGCATACTACATGTTCATAGAGTAATGTTCACTCTAAAAAGAAACTTATTTTATACTTTTTTCTAAAGTATTTATAGAAATGGAATAATATACACTCTAAATGAGTATTCTGCCTGTCCCTAAGACCACAAAATTAACACCTGCTAGATTTTTCTTGTTACCAACATCCCAAGTCCTGCATTTGATTATGTCATGATACAAATCAGAACTGTTTAACTCACAGAATCACAAGTTCTCATAGAACCTGAGGGCTATAAGGAATTTTAATGTTTTCTTATCCTACTGCCATTTCTACCACATTCCTGCCATGAAGCTCTCCCATATAATGGCAGAACCATGCAGGGAAATTCCTCGAAACCAAGAGAAAAAGTTAAAAATGGAGAAAATTTCAAGTTTTAGAAAATGAGAAAGATATCCTGGAAAGATATCCTAACTTAATGTCAATCCTCAGGAAACCCCAGAAAAGATTACAGAAACAAATCAGATTGGGTGAAGCAGGCCTGTCATGTCAGCATTCTGGGAGGCTGAGGCAGGAGGTTCACAAGTTCAATCCCAGCTAGACAACTTAGCTACTTAATGAGAACATCTAAAAATAAAACTAAAAGATAGGCTGGTGATGTGGCTCAGTGTAAATGCCCTGGACTTAATCCCCATTACCTTAATTAACTGTAATAAAATAAAATACAATTACAAAAACAAGTTGGGAGAATTCAAGAAAAACAACAGCAATTCAAAGAACTAACAGAAGTGTAGTACAGACAATATCAAACTAACTTTATTTTTTCCGAAAATCCTACTAGACTGGTAGATAAAGACAATACTGTATTCTTAACGCATCTTGGCATTAGAAACTTTTCCAAGATAAATTTCAAATTAAAAAAATATTAGTTCTAGATTCATACTGTGAGATAAATTCAAGTCATTTACATGAAAAAAGATACTAGGTAAAACTCCTAGGAAGATGAAGAAAATAAAGAAAGGAAGGAATCCCATGAAGGAAATGTTGCCCAGGCAGTAACCACCTTGGTAAGTGGAGTCTATCCACTCCCACGCCACCTGTATGCCTATACGCAAGTCAGCCAAGGGGGTGGTATGACCAAAAAGCCTGCAGGGTCCCAGCAGCCGGCAGTTAGAAATTAGACTAGCAACACAGAAATAAAGTGCCAAGATCGGGTAAGGTAACAAGATGTACTTACTGCTAACTGAAAACCTTAAGAAATATTTGAAAAATAAAATCTCAGGTAGGTGTAGTGGCATACATCTGTAATCCCAGTTGCCTGGGCAGCTGAGGCAGCAGGAGCACAAGTTTGAGGCTAGCTGAAGCAAATTAGGGACCTAGTAAGACCTTGTCTCAAGGAAATAAAATAAGAATAAAAAAGGCGGGAGATGTAGCTTAGTGCAAAGACATTGGATTCAAACCCCAGTACCCACATTTTAAAAAAAGAATAGACGCTAGAGGCATAGCTCAGTGATTGGGAGTGCCTGCCTAGGAAGTGCGAGGCCCGGAGTTCAATCCCCCAACACCAGATAATATCAGGGTGTGGTAGCGCATGCTTAGAACTCCAGCTCTTGGGAGGCTGAGGCAAGAAGACTGCTGTAACTCCTGGATTATAAGGCAAATTGAGTCTCCAATGAATGAGTGAATAAGCATTAAATTTCAAGTCATTGCTACAAAACACTTGTTACTTTGTTCAAATGTTTAGGACACTGGTTTTTACTTTGTCAAAATACATTCCATCTCTGAGCTGTACAGGGTTACTTTGGCTTTAAATGTAACAATTAGCTCATTTAAAAATTAATGTTTCCAAACTTTTTATTTGCACAATGTTTTAATATTTGCAAAGCATTTTTGATCTTTTTCTGCATTAACTTTTACCCAGCATCCCACTGTTAATTCCCCTCCACTGGCAACTTTGCTATTCCTGAAATATGTAAGTCCTTTCTGTCTCAGTATGTCGTAAGCCCTGTATTCTTTCCCTGACACTCCATGCAGGGCTACCTTCTCGTATTCAGTATAAATATCACCCATCAGCTAGCTCTTCCTTAATACTATCCCTAAGGTGGCTAATGGCCCCATTATCACAATACTTTATATACTTCAACCAAATTAACTTTTTGTTTCTTAACAAGTCATTTACTGTCTGCTTCTATTAATATTACATCGCTTGTCCCATGAGGAGCTGTGATTCATAAGTCACATCATTTGCCCAAAAAACCCATTAAGTATTTTCTGAAGACAAAAAGTTAGCCAATTGATTAGCAAATCACCCCTGCAAATTTGAAGGCTTCGAGTACTGAAGAGGGCCAGAGGCATAACACAGCACAGTGGTGAGAATGCTTGCTTAGCACACGCAAGGCCCTCAATTTGATTTCCTGGCACCACATAAACTGTGTGTGGTGGCATATGCCTGTAATCTTAGCATTTAGGAGGCTGGGACAGGAGGATTGCTGCCATGAGCTCAAAGCCAACCTGGGGTACATAGAGAGATCAGGACCAGTCTTGAGACCCTGTCTCAAAAAACAAACACAAAACTGCAAGAACACTCAGAAACATCTAATCCAATCTTAAAAAGACTCAAAAGGGTGTTCCTAAGAACACAGTTCTTCATACTGGAATGAGCCCTCAAGATCACATGTACTGACTCCCGAGCACAAGCGTGACCATCTAATCATGACCTAAACTAACAGGATCCTTTAAGTCTTAATTAAATTGTCTCATTAACAGAATTCTATTGTCTGTAGCCAAACACATAGTTTACAGACCAAAAATAAAACATACAAGCAGGACACTTGCAAGGAATATATATTACTCCTCTTAGCACAGATTCTTATTCGATTGTTTGCACTATTAACTCTGATTATTACCACAATGGAAAAAGTCCACGTAAATCAGTTTAATTTACAAATTTATCTGTGCTATTTTACTCATCTGACATACCATATTATCAATCATTAAATACCCAACAGCCCTAAAACAATCTCTTCAGTGAACATACTACTTTCCAAAATAAAGACTATCAGAAGTTAAACTGTGCGTGTTTACCTCATTATTGGTATAATGGAGGTCCATTGACTGCCCAAAGGCAGTTTTAGCCTTAGACTTCAGATCTTCCAGTTTAAGTGGTCTGGAGAACTGAAGAATTCTATACAGACAGAATTATGAAATATTTTATTTTCTTAGGCATAAGCAGTATATATACAATTACTTCTTGTTAGATACAAAGTTACATAAAATTGTATGCATATTCACTTTACTTCAATGGCTCATTTTTATCAAGAACACACATTTTCAACATATAATGCAAAAACTGGAGTTTTTCCTAATAAAAATTTTACAAAGAAAACTCTCAAAACTTCTACAGCTTTTAATTTGCATTGAAATAGTCAAATATGTGCTAAAGATCAATGTAAAACCTCCACTGAGGAAAATGATCACATTTAACTAATGAAATCATTGCAAAGAATAAGGTTGTTCTTTGGGGATTTAAATTTTGATTTCTGTATCCTTATCAAGTTAACATGGTTAAGCACAAACATCATGTAAGCATATTGCCAAAATAGATATTTTAAAGGAATTAAAATACATTGAACTGTAATAAAATTATCTTATTTTCTTCCCATCGCCTGGACTGCCCTGGACAGCTCTAAAGCTCAGAGATTACTTTAGACTACAAATTCCATAAAGAAAAGCCCACTCTGCTTTGCTCACTTTATGCCTTCAGAGTCTAGCATATAATGAATTCTCAAGGAAAAGGACTGAATGAAAATAAACGGGACGTAGTCACAAGTGTCAAACAGAAAAGGAGATTGAACAACATTTTTATGTATGTCTAGCATATTGCAGTTTTTCAGTTAATGTTTAGCTTAAATTCTGACAGATTCTATCCATCCTATAATCTAAGCCCTTGTTATAATATCAAAGACTACCTCTACTCTCAATTTATATGCTATGAAAGCTTCATTCAAATTTGGACAGAACATTTAAGAGCTTAGTTAGAGCCAGGCCTACTGGTGAAGGCCTCTAATCCCAGCACTCTGGGAGGGTGAGGCATGAGTTTTTCAAATTCAAGGCCCTCCTCGGCGACTGAGTGACTTAGTGAGACAATTTCAACTCAAGATGAAAACCAGAGAATGGGCTGGGGATACAGCTCAGTGCAATGGCCCTGGGCTCAATCCCCGGTAGCCCCCACAAATATGTACATGCACACACATACATGCACACACACACACACACACACACAAACTTACTGGTCATACCCATATTTCATTAAATTAATTGACATGTAAACACTGTTTAGTTACCTTTTTTCTCCTCTGTGTTCAAATTTAACTCGGACATCATTCTATAAAAAAAAAAGATAAGCAAATTTCTCAATTAGGTTTTTCTAAGTCATTCAATTCATACAGAGCTGACAAAAAAAGGTTTCATTTTCAGTGCCAGATGCAATCAACTGATAGTGTCTCCTGTAAAGTTGAGTGGAGAACTATATTGCTGAATCTGGGCTCAAAAGTAAAAAAGCAGAAACATCTGTTAGGAAATTTAATAGCTCCCCCCTTATCTGTGGGGTAAATGCCCCACCACCACCCAGTGTGCAATTTTTTTCTTTAAGAATTTTCACTTCTTCTCTTACAGGAAGCACTTTAAAGTTTCTCTTCGAAATATCCAAGTTGCCACCATTGATCCTCTCACTCTTTGGGGTTATTCCGAAATAAAGTAAGGGTTACTTGAACACAAGCCCTGCATGCCTGCAACAACCAATCTCCTAACTGAGAGAGTTACTAAGGTGACTTATGGAGTGGGTGGCATATAGACAGTGGATCTGCTAGGCACGAGGATGACTTTTATCCTAGGCAGGACAGAGAACAACAATGCCACCTCTCATAACACTACTCAGAAAAGCACAAAAAATATTTTTTTTTGAGAGTCTCCCCATGTAGTTCAGGCTGACCTGAAACTGACTATGTAGCCTTAGCAGGCCTTAAGCTCATAATCGTTCTGCCTCAGCCTGAGAGCTGGGATTACAGGCAAGCACCACTATGCCCTAGTAAGGCACACCATTTAAAACTTGTTCATTTGTGGAATTTTCCATCTAATGTCTTCAGATCTCCACTGATCATGGGCAACTAAAACTGGAAAGTGATACTATAAGGAAGGGTAATGTATTTCTACTTTTTGTGCTGGCTATCCAAAAGCAACCTTATTTATAGGAATTAAAATCACCCTCATTTGTAAATATCTATAGTTGAGTATTTGGAAGACTAATTTCCTAAGTACTTGAAGAGTGGATTAAATACTACTCTAGCAAACATATAGAACTACATTTGATATGTAGTAATGGCAAAATATATTAAACAAGTCCTCTATAAAATCAAAATAATAAAAGAAAATAATTCCAAGAACACTAAAACAGATTAAGATATTACTGAAACAAATACCTGTTTTTTTGGTGAAGAAGATTTCACTTTTCTGCTTTCCTGTAAGGATAAAGCTGGTCGACTGGCTTTATGGAGGACAGCCAAATCTTGCATGATTGAGTTCAAAGCTTGCTGATCATCTTGCATGTTTTTAAAATAAAATATACACAAAATTTCAATTTCAACATATATTTATCAGATACCTAATAAAATTTAATGTAATGAATACATTAATGTAAAAGTGTATTAATTTATTGCAAAAATGCATGCAGAATATTTTTAATTCCTGCACTTTCAGTGAAACAAAATTTTAATTATTTCAACACTGGAAAAAAAAAAACCCTGAAGGCAAGTAACATTAAAATTGCATTAGTCTCAGGCTTTACCTACCATCAGAAGGATACACATGAGACATTTACAGGAGAGATTGTCAATCTGATTTTTCCAGTTATTTAACAACCCAGAGATAAACTGGTTGTTACAACAAATTCTTTACTGTGACTCCAAATAAAACATCAGCAAGATATCGAAAATCATAATAATACAAGAAAAAAATGACATTTAAAGCACTATGGTTATTTATCATTTACATTCAAAGTACAAACTTTATATAGTGAGTGTTGTAGGGTTTTTTTATTTTTTTTGAGACCGGGTCTCACTCTGTAGTCCAGGTTAGATATGAACTCACTATGTAGACCAGGTTGGCCTCAAATTCATGGCAATCCTCCTGGTTCAGCCTCCTGAGTGCTTACAGTCATTTTCTTATCTCTAACATTTGAGTAAGAAACAAAGAAAAGCTTCATCCGTGGATACTGGCTTACTGATATTTCAAAGAATTCTTTCAACTTCATCATAAGATTTGATAAAGACTACAATCATATAACAGAATATTTAACATTCCAGTAAAAATTTTAAAAATTATAAAGTCTAAGAAAAATTCACTCATTAGAATAAAGACTATGTCCAGGAACAGAAAGAATCGTGAATCATAAACGTCAGTCTCTTTCAAACATATCAAAGATTTCTTTTTGAAACTTAAGTATATGCCTCCCAATAGTGCCAATTAAAAACTCTCTAGAAGACTTCAGAGATCACTTAATTTTCACTAGTAAGTCAATTCTAATAATTATTTAATTATTAATGATTAGTAAATAATGGAATCAAGACTTTATTTTTAAATGTAGCCACACTGGTGAACAATAATTTATGTTCCTGAAGTAGTAATAATTAAAACATGTTATATTCTGTAAGGGAAATTGTTTTAAAAACCTGAAAATTCAATAGTTCCAACCGTTTTCCAAATACCAACAGTTGACTTCTTTAAATCATCTTTACTAATTTTACTATCCTATTTTACAGTAAAATTGTTTGCATATTAAACTTAAAAATAATTACTGCAATGGCTTATTAATAAATTTCAGATTAAAATAAAATTTTATAATCCCTTATAAAATGTACTTTATAAAATAAAAATTTGTCATAATGTTAGCTTAGCCAAACAGGTAATCAACTCAGTCAGGTACAATGTAATACAGCAAGCAGGCTATGAATAGATCCAAGCCAGACTCTACTGATTACTGATAAAAATAAATTTTACCTCAGTCTGTATAAGCTGAGAATGATTCTGGCATAAAATAATGTGATGTGATCTTCTTGAGAAATGTAACACCCTTAATTAATGCTATATGGGCAGAAAGGAAATCTAATACTTAAATGTACTTATGTTGATCAAATTAAGAGAATAAGCCAGATTCAGATTAGGCCTTTATAAATTTGGTATCATAATGCTAAAATCTCTTATCTTATTTACATATTCTTTTTTTGTTAAGAAAAGTAAGTAGTTTTCTACCGCATATGTTAAAAAGGAAAGGGAAAGTTCAGGTCTTAGGAAAGTTACATATAAAATAAAAAGCAGTCTAATACCTTCTTTTGCTGGCTTAATGAACCACACAGTAGATAGTACTCAGTAGAAAACTTACTTTGAAGACTGTGCAAATGCAAACTAATAAATTCACAAAAGATCAATATAGTGTGAACATATTCAGGCAAGGCTGAGCACTATTCTAATACTTCTTAAACTGGATCACAAGGTACTAAGCAGAGTATACTGTAATAAATGTCCTAAGGATCATGAGTTGATCCAATAGGCTGGGAAGATGCCAGAAACACCTCTGACTCTGACCAATGGGCACAAAGAAGTAGCAACATGTTTCTGTCACGTTGGTGACAGGACACTTAGCTGAACAAAAAGCACTTCAGAAATATTTTTCAAGTCATAGTTTTCTGTGACTAGCTTTGTATATGTTTTTAAGCAATGACTGCTTTGTTACTACAGCGCAATTTTACTTGAGAAGGATAATAGAAATCAATTTGATTGACATACAGCTCAGAGTGCAAGGAATAGCAACAAAACTGAGAAGCAGACAAGAGTCCAGGAAAAGCGTATTCAGTTTTAGCTTGAGGCGAGGCTGCCTGGAGTGGGGGATCTGGACTACAGAAGGGTATTGCATTCATGGCCACATAGGAGAAAGTGCAAGAGGAATTTAAAAAATAGGAAGGTGAAGCTTTGGTTTAAACACTTGCTGCAAGTACACACACTCAAGTATACTAGCTCTTCCAACTAAAGAACACAGGCACATTTAAGCTTTTAAGCCCATTATGGCTGAATGGGTATGTGTGTAAATAATGTATTTATTTTCTTAAGCAAAAGATAGAAAGTGTGACAAACTTTGGTGAGTAAATGCCAGAGCTAAAATACTAGTATCAGTCTAAGTAGCATTCAACTAACTACTCAGTCCATTTTTCCAATTTGAGCTAGGGCAGGCCACATGCTCTATTTCTATGTCTCCACATCCAATTCCTGCCTCACAACGGAACCCTCAACACTCCAGTTTAGCAGAAAGGAAAACAACACGATATGTAAACTGAATATCCACAATGCATGCCCATACTTCAATATTCCTTTAAGTTAAATTGATGATGCCACAGGATATTAAAAAGCCCTGTAAAACATACTGTCCCTGAGCACCAATGTTTTTACTGCTCTACTCTGCTGGAAATTTTTTATGGTTTCTCTCTTGCTATAAGACCCTAAGCAAATGAAAATACATCTTCACAGTTCATTTTGAAGTCACTACTATTCTGTAACAATTACCATAGAAAGTGTTTTAAGTGAAAATCAAGCAAATAAACATTACATAAGCCTTCTAAATGGCAAAATTTGTATATAAAGAAGGCTCATAATGATACATAACAGAAAAATTTTCCCTCCATTCTACGTTAAATCTTAATTATAATTGAAAAATTACTTTAGTTTGAACTTACCCATCATGGCAATCAGCTTGACATTTGCAAATTAGAAAAATAGTTGTTCCATCAGCATTCTTTATTGCCTTAGAAAGTTAAAAAATATACAGTAAGACACAGAAAAGACAGCCACAAAAGAAAAACATATAAATAATACAAGAGACAGTTATTCAGTATCGATTTGTACACATTTTTTGAGGAAAGGTACTTTATATTGGAGGCTGATCACATGGGCACCATTACCTAACACTCCAAAGGTCCAGATTTCCAGAAGAAAAGATGTTCAGCAAACACCATAGTATTAATAAAAACAGGGATAATGAGCCATTATCAGTTATCAGGGAGGTTGGAAAGCTCCCAAAATCCAAGTTCTTGGGTACCAGCCGAAGACTAAACTTACAAAGTTATAAATGTCATAGCTTAGAAGTAACTTTTTTAAAGATAAATAGTCTAATTTGTCATGTTAAACTCTTTCTTAACAAGAAGTAATAATAACTGTGCTTCTGGGGACACAATAAATAATGATATAATTTGTATAACAATAATGGCACAAAGAAAACGGGAAGGATAGAATTATATTAAATGTATGTATTCTATTATAATTAAGTTGACATTAACTGCTTATTATGTTAATTGTAATCCCCAAGTCAATTATTAAGGAGTTTTTAAAAAATCTACATGAGAATTAAAATACCACACTAAAAAATATCTATTTAGCTCAAAAGGCACCAATGGTGAAACTGAGGAGCAGAAGATATAATGCAAACTGAACACAAAAAGAATGAACCTAATTCTACTGTTACATTATTGCATTAAAAGCAAACAGGATGCACCAACCAATTAAAAGGCAAAGACTACCAGAACAGATTTTTAAAACTGGTTCCAATTGTATGCTGTCTACACCAAACTAAGTGCAGATTCAAAGAGAGTAAATTGTAAGTGAAAGAACAGAAAAAAGACAAAACAATGTAAATGGTAGCCAAATGAGTCTTGGAGTGGGTAAATTGTTATCAGACAAAATAATTATAATATAAATGTTATTGTGGACAACAGGTATTATAATAAGATGACTATTCATCAAAAAGATTTAATAATTAAAATTTTATATGTACCTAACAAATCTCAATACATATGAAGCAAAAATGACAAAACTTAAGGAAGAATATGTAATTCAAATGTAAGAATTGGAGACTTCAATGTTCCATTTTCAGTAAGGAAGAAAATATGAAAGAAAATGAGTGAAGAAACAGAAAATTTAAACAGTACTATAAAACTACTGGACTTAACAGACATCCTTGGAATACTCAACCTGAAAACAGTGAAATATATGTTTTTCCCAAATATAAAAAGAATTATTTTTTGAAGACAAATCATATTCTAGGCAATAAAACAAATGGACTACAATCACTCAATTAGGTCCTCTGACAAGAAGGCATGTAAATTCTGGTAACAGAAGAAAATTTCAGAATTTTATACACATGAAAATTAAACCACATACTCAGAAAAACCCAGAGTCAACAAACAGTAATGAGAGAGGTTAAAGGTAATAAAAATTATAACAAACCAAAACTTAATAGAGGCATATAAAGTGGAGATAAAATCTGTAACTGAGCCTGGAGGAATAGCACAGTGGTTAGAGCACTTGCAAGCCCCTGAGTTCAATTCCCTTGTACCACATAAGCCAAGCATGATGGCGAACAATCTGTAATTCCAGCACTCTGGACTACAGAACAAGACCCTGTCTCAAAGGAAAAAAAAAAAAAAACCTGTAACTGTAAATATCTACATTTTAAAAACAAGAACAAAAATCACAAATCAGTAATTTAGCTTTCCATGTTAAGCAAGAAGAGAAAGAAGCCAGGCCTGGTGGCACAGGCCTATCTATAAACACAACACTTTGGAAGGAGGAGGCAGGAGCATCATTTCAACAAAGCCCAGCCAAGCAACTTAGCAAGACCCTGTCTAGAAAACAAAAGAATGAAAATAGTCTGGGGATGTAGCTCACTGTGAAAGTTCTGGGCTCCATCTTCAGTACCACAAAAATAAATAAATAAATAAATAAGAATTTAATTTAAAGCAGATTAAAAGAGATAATATATAGTTGAGCAGAAATAACAATATAAAAATGCAAATACCATAGACATTTTAAAAAATAAAACAAAAATTGACTACATGAAAGGATAAACTTTTACGTAGACTAAACAAAAAAAAAAAGAGAGAGAGAGAGAGAGAGAGAGAGAAGACTAACTATATTCATGGGGCTGGTGGCCCTAGCCTCTGAAAAACCAACCCACGGGTAGCGTATACTACAAACTCAATGTGCGCTCCCCCTAGAAAAGGCCCCAGGAGTCCAAATCAAAAGCAGGGCTCTGCAGCCATAACAGGCAATGACGTACGCTGGAGCCATTTTAAAAAGAAGTTAAAAAAAAAAAAAAAGCCCAAGACTAAACCCTTTAGAGTAAAAGAAAGCTCAGAAGAGCACATCAGGGCTTTGGGGTCACCATTAAACAGTGCATAGGAAGAAACTGGCACAAAAGGAAGAGAGAGCAGAAAAGGGGGAAAAAGGCTGCTGATCCCCTGAACGGCTCAGTGTAATGTGCACACCTCCAAGGGTGGAGAGCCCCACCCTGAGGGAGGGAAGCCAGG
>PVKB01007408.1:0-35813 GCA_004027205.1 Ctenodactylus gundi | reverse complement strand
CCCGCCCCTCCTTCCTCTGCGGCCCACAGTGTCTAGGTGGCTCTGACTCCTCCTCCTTGGCCTCCTGTGGGTCACATTCTTAGTATCTGTGTCTGTGAGTCTCTCCCTCCAGCAGGACAGGGACTGTGGGGGAGATGGAGAGAGAGCCCCGATGAGGTCTGCCTGAAGCGCGCAGGGAACTCCTGGGGACGCAGATGCCTAGGGCTGGGCATCCCGGCCTGCGCGGCTCAGGTGCTAGTCATGGGAGAGCAGAGAGGGTAGGAGGTCGTTTAAGAATAGAAACTCTCCTAGGGTTGGGTTTTGGGGTAGTCCTAAACATAATGATAGAGTTACAGTTATGTTAAAGGTTAGGCCTAAACTCAACCATAGTTTTAGGGTTACGGTGCTGTTATCCCTAAGTATAAGGATAGTGTTAGGGTTTCGTTTCAGATTAGGCCTAACGATAAGGACAGTGTTACGTTTAGGGTAGGATTAGGGTTAAGATAGTGTTTGGTTTGGGTTTAGCATTAGGATTTAGGAGTTAGTTTTAGGGTTAATACTTTGGTCTTATCTAGGTTGAAGTTTCGGTCTAGATTACAATTTAGAGTCATCATGAATGTGAGAGATGGCCTTATGGTTAGTGTTAAGGTATAGGGGTATGGGGTAAGGGTTAGGATTAGGTTTAGTTCTTGGGTCATAGCTAGGGCTAAGCTTTGATCTAGGTTTCAATTTAGGATGACATTAATGTGAGGAATGGGGTTAGGGTTAGGGTTAGGGTTAGGGTTATAATAACATTTGAGTTAGGGTTATGGTTAGATTAGAATAAATTTAGGTTAGGATTAGGTTTAAGCTAGGGTTAGGGATAGGGTTAAGTTAGGGTTAAGGTTAGGGTTATATTAGGGTTTGAGGTAGGGTTAGGGTTAGGGTAGGGTTTAGGGTTAGTTTTAGCATTAGTGTTATTGTTAGGGTTAGGTTTGGGATTGGGGTTGGGTTTGGGTTTGGGGTTGTGTTTAGGGTTAGGGTTATATAAGGTTTAGGGTTAGGGTTACTGTTCGCATGGAGTTGGGGTTGGCATTGTGGTTGGGTTTGGGCTTGGGGTTTCTGTTGGGGTTCGGATTGAAGTTAGGGTTATGTTAGGGTTTGGGTTAGGGTTAGGTTTAGGATTAAGGTTAGGGTTAGGGTAGAAGTTAGGGTTAGGGTTGGGGTTATTGTGAGGGTTAGGGTTAGGGTTGAGGTTAGGGTTAGGTTTAGGTTTTGGTTTTGTGTTGGGGTTGGGGTTACAGTTGGGGTTAGGGCTAGGGTTAGGGTTCAGGTTCGGATAGGAGTTAGGATTAGGGTTAGGGTAGGGGTTAGGGTTAGGGGTAGGGTTATGGTTGGTGTATGGGTTAGGGTTAGTGTTAGTGTCGGGTTTGGGGTTGGTTTTGGCATTGGGGTTAGGGTTTGGGTTGGAGTTTGAGTTGAGTTTGGGTTTGGTGTTAGGGTTAGAGTTGGGGTTGGGTTTAGGGTTAGCATTAGGGGTAGGGTAAGGGTTAGGGTTAGTGTTAGGTTTGGGGTTAGGGTTGGGGTTGTGTTTGCTGTTGGGGTTAGGCTTGGGGTTGGGTTTGGGTTCAGGGTTAGGGTATGGGTTAGGGTTGCAGTTAGGCTTGGGGTTGGGTTTGGGGTTAGTTTAGAGTGAGGGTTAGTGTTATGTTAGGTCTTATTTAGGGATAGGTTCACAGTTGGGTTTGGGGTTGGGGTTGGGGTTGGGTTTGGTGTTAGGGTTAGGGTTGGGACTGGGGTTAGGGTTAGGGTAGCGGTTAGGGTTAGCATTAGGGGTAGTGTAGGGGTTAGGGTTAGGGTTAGTTTGGGTTTAGTGTTGGGGTTGGGATTGGGGTTGCTGTTGGGGTTAGGCTTGGGTTTGGGTTTAGGGTTAAGTTTTGGATTAGGGTTGGGGTTGGGGTTAGGTTAGGGTGAGGGATAGGGTTATGTTAGGTCTTAATTAGGGTTAGAGTTGGGTTTGGGGTTGTGGTTGTGGTTGAGGTTGATGTTGGGGTTAGTGTTGGATTTGGGGTTAGAGTTAGCTTTAAAAATAGGGTTAGGGTAGGTGTTAGGGTTAGGGTTAGGGTTAGGGTTGGGGTTGGGGTTGGGGTTGGGGATAGGATTAGTGTTAGGGTTAGGTTTAATGATAGGTTTAGGGTTAGCATTAGGGTAGGGGTTAGGGTCAGGGTTAGGGTTGGGGATAGGATTGGGGTTCGGGTTGTGGTTGTGGTTGGTGTTAGGGTTGGGGTTGGGGTTGGGGTTAGGGCTGGGTTTGGGGTTAGTGCTGGGGTTAGGGTTAGTGTAAGGGTCAGGGTTGGGGTTGAGTTTGGGGTTGGGGTTTGTGTTAGGGTGAGGTCTGCAGTTGGGGTTGGGGTTGGGGTTAGGTTGAGGGTTATGGTTAGGGTTGGGGTTCGTGTTTGGGTTGGGGTTGGGGTTAGGGTTGGGTTTTCGGTTGGGGTTAGGTTTTGGGTTGGGGTTGTGTTTGGGATTTTAGGGTTAGCAATGGGATTAGGGTTGGATTTGGGGTTGGGGTTGTCATTTGTGTTAGGGTTATGTTAGGGATTTAGTTAGGATTGGGATTAGGTTTGGGTTTAGTGTTGGGGTTGGGATTTGGGTTTGGGTTTGGGTTAGCATTGAGGTTGGGGTTAAGGTTGGGGTTGAGGTTAGGGTTAGGGTTATGTTAGGGTTTTGTTTAGGGTTATGTTAAGGTTTTGATTAGTGTTAGTGTTAGGGTTGGGGTTGGGTTTGGAGTTGGAGTTGGTGTTGGTGTTGGGGTTGTTGTTAGGGTTAGGGTTAAGTTTAGATTTAGGTTTAGGTATAGGGTTAGGGTTAGTGTTAGGGTTTGGTTTGGGGTTATGGTTGGTGTTGGTGTTGGGGTTAGGGTTAGGTTTAGGGATAGGGTTAGGATTAGGGTTAGGGCTAGGATTATTTTAGGGTTTGGGTTAGGGTTAAGGTTAGGGTTAGGATAGGGTTTAGGGTTAGGGTCAGGGTTGGGTTGGGCTTTGGGTTTGGGGTTAAGTTTGAGGTTTGGGTTAATGTTGGGGTTGGGGTTAGGGTTAGAGATATGTTTATACCCTTTGGTATTGGCTTTGGGTTTTTGTTTAGGGTTGTTTTTAGGATTACGATTAGGCTTATTTTAGGGTTTGGATTAAGTTTAGGGTTAGGGTTAGGGTAGAGGTTAGTGTTAGGGTGAGGATTGGGTTTGGCTTAGGGTTTGGGCTAGGGTTAGGGTTGTGGTTGTGGTTGTGGTTTTGGTTGGGGTTGGGGTTAGGGTTAGGGTTGGTGTTGGTGTTGGGTTTGGGGTTGGGGTTAGGGTTAGAGATATGTTTATACCCTTTGGTATTGACTTTGGGTTTTTGTTTAGGGTTGTTTTTAGGATTACGATTAGGCTTATTTTAGGGTTTGGATTAAGTTTAGGGTTAGGGTTAGGGTTAGGGTAGAGGTTAGTGTTAGGGTGAGGATTGGGTTTGGCTTTGGGTTTGGGCTAGGGTTAGGGTTGTGGTTGTGGTTGTGGTTTTGGTTGGGGTTGGGGTTAGGGTTAGGGTTGGTGTTGGTGTTGGGTTTGGGGTTGGGGTTAGGGTTAGGGTTATGTTAGGGTTTGTTTTAGGGTTTGCGTTATGTTTAATGTTAGGTTTAGGGTAGGTGTTAGAGTTAGGGTTGGGTTTGGATTGGGTTTGCTGTTTGGGTTGGAGTTAGGGTTGGGGTTGGGGTTGGGGTTTGGGTTAGGATTATATTATGGTTTGGTTTAGGGTTAGGTTAGGGTTAGTGTTAAGTTAGGGTTAGAGTTATGGTTAGGTTAGTTTAGAGTTTGGGTTAGTTTAGGGTTAGGTTTCGGGTTAGAGTACGGTTAGTGTTAGGGTTAAGGTTATGTTGTGGTTAGTGTTAGTGTTAGGGTTAAGTTAGTATTAGGAATAGGGGTTGGAGTTGGGTTTGGGGTTGGGTAAGGGTTAGGTTTAGTGTAGGGGTTAAGGTTATGGTTAGGGTTAAGTTTAGGGTTAGGATTATGGTTAAGGTTAGGGTAGGTGTTAGGGTTAAGGTTAGGATTGGCATTAGTTTTGCGGTTGTGTTTGGGGTTGGATTTGGCGTTCGGGTTAAGGTTAGGGTTATGTTATGTTTTGGATTAGGTTTAGGGTTGGGGTTAGGGTTGGGCTTGGGCTTGGGCTTGCCTTTGGTATTGACTTTGAGGTTTTGTTTTAGGTTGTTTTTAGGGTAAGGTTAGGGTTATTTTAGGGTTTGGAATAAGTTTAGGGTTAGGGTTAGGGCAGGGGTTAGTCTTAGGGTGAGGATTGGTTTTGGCTTTGGATTTGGGGTTAGGGTTAGTGTTGGGATTACAGTTAGGGTTAGGGTTGGGGTTGGGGTTCGAGTTAGTGTTGTTGTTGGGGTAATGTTAGGAATTGTTTTATGGTTAGGGTTAGCATTAGGTTTAGGGTAAGGGTTGGCGTTAGGGTTGGGGTTAGGTTGGGCTTGTGGTTGGTTTTGGCTTTGATGTTGGGGCTGGGTTTGAGGTTGGGGTTAGGGTTAGTTTTAGGTTTAGGTTTGGGTTTGGGGTTGACTTTGGGGTTGGGGATTGTGTTGGGGTTAGGGTTAGGATTAGGGTAGGTGTTAGGGTTATGATACGGGTTAGGGTTATGGTTACAGTTAGGGTAGGCATTAGGGTAAGGTTTAGGGTTGGGGTTAGGGTTGGGATTAGGTTTGGGGTTGGAGTTTGGGTTCATGTTAAGGTTAGGGTTATGTTATGTTTTGGGTTAGGGTTAGATTTAAGGTTGGGTTTGGGTTTGGGGTTGGGTTTAGGGTTAGGGTTGAGGTTAGGGTTAGGGTTGGGTTTCGGGTTGGGGTTGGGCTTGCCGTTGGTGTTGGGTTTGGGGTTTTGTTTGGGGTTGGGGTTAGGTTTAGGATTAGGGTTAGAGTTAGAGTTATTTTAGGATTTATATTAGGGTTAAGGTTAGGGATAAGGTAGGAGTTAGGGTTAGGGTCAGGTTTGGGTTGGGCTTTGGGTTTTGGGTCAAGTTTGAGGTTAGGGTTAGTGTTGGTGTTGGGGTTAGGGTTAGGTTTGGGGTTATGGTTGGGGTTAGGGTTGGGGTTGGGTCCGGGTTTGTGGTTGGGGTTATGGTTGCTGTTGGGGTTAGGATTAGGGTTATGTTGGGTTTTTGGTTAAGGTCAGTGTTGGGGTTGCGTTGCGATTTGGTTTGGGATAGGGTTTGGTGTTGGTGTTGGTAATGGGGTTGTGGTTGTGGTTAGGTTTAGGGTTAGGATTAGGATTAGGTTTGTGGTTAGGGTTTTAGTTGGTGTTGGGGTTAGGGTTAGGGTTAGGTTTAGAGATAGGGTTATGGTTAGTATTAGGGTAGGATTTTGGGTTAGGGTTAGGTTTAGGTTTTGGGTGAGGGTTGGGGTTAGGTTTGGTTTTGGATTTGGGGTTAAGGTTAGGTTTAGGTTTAGGTTTAGGATTAGGATTAGGGTAGGGTTTAGGATTAGGGTTAGGGTTAGGTATTGGGGTTTAAATTGGGGTAATGGTTGGGGTTGGGTTTGGGTTTAGTGTTGGGGTTGGTTTTTGGGTTGGGTTGGGGTTAAGGTTGGGTTGGATGTTGGTGCTGGCATTGGGTTTAGGTTTAGTGTTAGGTTTAGGGTTAGGTTTATGTTAGGGTTTTAGTCAGGGTTAGGGTTAGGGTTGGGTTTGGGATTGGGGTTGGTTTTGACGTTTTGGTAGAGATTAGGGTTAGAGTTACAGTCGGGTTTAGGGTTAGTTTGAGGATTAGGGATAGGTTTAAATTCAGAGTTAGGGTTAGGGTAGGGTTTAGGGTTAGGATTAGGCTTACTGTTACGGTAGGGGTTAGGGTTAGGTTTAAGTTAGGGTTCAGGTTGGTGTTGGGGTTTGGTTCGGGTTAAGGTTAGATTTAGGATTATGTTATGGTTTGGTTTAGGGTTAGGGTTGGGTTTGGGGTTGGGGTTGTGGTTAGGGTGAGGATTGGGGCTAGGATTAGGGTTGGGGTTGTGTTGGGGGTTGGGGTTGGCATTAGTGTTATGATTAGGTTTTAGGTTAGGGTTATGGGTAGGGTTATATTACGGTTTGGGTTAAGGTTAGGGTTAGGGTAGGATTTAGCTTTAGGGTTTGCATTTGGTTTGGATTTGGGTTTGGTGTTGTGGTTTGAGTTAGGGTTAGGGTTCGGGTTGTTGTTAGGGTTCAGTTTGTGGTTGGGTTGGGCTTGGTGTTGGGGTTAGGGTTCAGTTTTGGTTTGGGGTTGAGTTTGGAATTAGGGTTAGGGTTATGTTAGGGTTTGGTTTAGAGTTAGGGTTAGGGTTGGGGTTGGGCTTGTGGTTGGCATTGGGGTTGGGGTTGTGTTTGGTTTAGGGTTAGGGTTATAGTTAGGGTAGGTGTTAGGGTTAGTTTTAGTGTTATGGTTAAGGTTAGGGTTAGGTTTAGGTTTAGGGTAGGGGTTAGGGTTAGGGTTAGAGTAGGGATTAAGGTTAGGGTTAGGATTGGAGTAAGAGCTGGGGTTGGTGTTAGGTTTGTGTTCAGGTTAGGGTTATGGTTGCTATTGGTTGGGTTAGGGTTAGGATTAGGGTTAGAGTTGGTGTTGGGGTTTGGGTTGGCTTTGGGGTTATTGTTAATGTAAGGGTTGGGTTTACAGTTAGGTTTAGGATTATTGTAGGGAATAGAGTTAGGTTTAGGTTTAGGTTTGGTGTTGGGTTTGGGGTTAGGATTAGGTTTGGTATAGGGTTGAGTTTAGGGTTGGGGTTAGGGTTAGGGTTAGGTTAGGATTAGGGTTACAGTTAGATTAGTGTGAGGGTTAGGGTTGTGTTAGTATTAGGGTTAAGTTTAGAATTAGGCTTAGGTTTGTATTAGGGTTAGGTTAGTGTTAGTGTTAGGTTTGGTTTAAAGTTAGGTTATGGTTAGGGTTATTTAGTGTTAGAGTTATGGTTACTGTTAGGTTATGGTTATGGTTAGGGTTAGGGTTAAGGTTAGGGTTAGGCTTAGTACTTGGGTCATAGCCAGGGCTAAGCTCTGGTCTAGGTTTCAGTTTAGGGTGATCATGTTTGTGAGGGATGAGTTTAGGTTTAGGGTTAGGGTTAGGTTAGTTTTAGTGTTATTGTTAGGGTAATGTTAAGGTTCCGGTTACAGTAGGCTTAGAGTTAGAGTTAAATTAGGGTTAAGTTTATGTTAGGTTTAGTGTTAAGGTTTGGGTTAGGTTTAAGTTAAGATTAGAGTTAGGGTTATAGTAGAATGTGTTTAGGGTTAGTGTTATGGTTAGTGTTAGTATTTGGGTCCTAGCTATGTCTAAGTTTTGGTCTATGTTTCCGTTTATGTCTGTCATGAATGTGAGGGATGGGTTTAGGGTTAAGGTTAAGTTTAGGGTTAAAGTTAGGTTTAGTGTGAGGTTTAGGGTTAGGGTTAAGTTAGCTTTAGTGTTAGGGTTAGGTTAGGTTAGGGTTAGGGTTTTGGTTAGGTTTGGTTTAGGGTTAAGTTAGTGTAGGGTTAGTGCTTGGGTCATAGCTGGGGGTATGTTTTCTTCTAGGTTTCAGTTTAGAGCCATCATGAATGTTAGGGATGGGGTTAGGGTTAGGGTTAGGTGTTGCGGTCCACTTGTCCTAGAAGGGAGGAATGAACAAAAAGATGCAGACAAAAGACACACACCCACACATATAGGGGAAGACTGCAGCCACGAGAGACTGAGCTCTTTATTTTTATTGGTCCCTAATACAACCCTCTCTCTTACTAGCTGACCTTTACCCTAATTCTGTCTTGCATCTCTTATTAGACCACCTAGCTTTGTTATCTAGTCAAGGTGTCTCAAAGTGTGCCATAGTCTGCTTGCATTTGTTTGCCACAAGCCAAGAGAGGCCCTCATTTGCAAGAGACCCCCAGCCCCTCCCATGTGCAGGCAGTGGCTCACCTTGGGTGGCAAAACAAGAATTGTCTGAAACCCCCAAGCCCTTTCTGTTTGCAGGCAAGAGCCCATCAACTCAGACTGTATAATAAAAGACTACCTGAGATTCCAAGTCCTTCCTGTTTGCAGGCAAGGTCTCTTCACCCCAGGGGGCCAGACAACGATATCTGTCTCCTTTGTGAGAACAGAGTTAAACTCCATACTAGTTTAATTATTTAAGCTTTGGTGGTCTTTGTCTTTAATTCTTGGTTCCCTTCATTTCCCCCTTTTTGTTTTACTGTAGAATTAGAGCATAGCTGGAGAACTTGTAAGTCCAGGTATCTATCTATTGTTGACATTCTTCGGATGAGCTATTTTCTGAGGACTAGACAGAACAGAAAAGAGACAAAGAGGATAATAAACAAATTAATGCCAGTGGAAGTAAAAAAGGACTTCAAAGTAGGAAAAGTATTTAGCTGCTGTAACTTTTCAACAATTCTCTGAAATATTTTGCCTTCTTCTAACTCAGGCAATTCCCTGCTGAAAGTATTTTCTATATGTCTTTCTAATTCCTCTATCTCTGTTGTTAAATTATTATGCCCAATTAACAATCTTTTTACATGATTCCACCCAGATGATACATTAAAGGGTACAGGTGTGACACAAATATCTGTAACATTCCAATCACATCTTAACTGAACTTTGGTAGATAACAAAAGCAATTGATCTCCCAACCAAAATACTGTATGTTGTAAGTCTTGAATGTCCTCGGCCATTTGTCCATCAATGGCTTATTGACGCTGGCATACATCATGTGAGTCTTTATGCCATTGGCGTACAAAGTCCACAGTTTGTAAGTTCTGATGTAATGCCAGTTCTGCAGTGACAGCTGTTGCAGCAATTGCAGCCAGTCCAATGATGATAGCAAGAACCAGTCCCACAAATCTCTTGCATCGAGAATGCTTCATTAGGTAATGAAAGAATTGATAAGCAGTAGATGAATCACTCCAAGGGCGAGTAAGGTTAACAGGAATCCACAGCTCAAGGCAGGCTTTCATAGGACATATTACAACTCATATATGAATTAATACAATGGAAAAGAGAACAATTACTTGTGCAGTTGAGAATTCCGGTAGAGGAATTCCACTGTAAATATCCCTTGATTAAGACATATGGAGCATTTACACAGGCAGTAATATAATAAGTGGCATTATTATTTAGCTGTTCATGGAAAGGAGCCGCAATGTTATTGATATTTAAAGACCTATTACCGGCCCAGACTTGTACTGGTTTTAGGGCCGCAGATAACTTCCAAAGATGTCCTTGGACTGTTGAATGACTTTTTCTATGTAATAAAGGAGGCAAGAGGCCCCACTCATGTCAGACCAAGGTTTCATTACCACCAGTGGCAAGAGAGCCACCATGGCGATGCCATCGAAGTGTCATGTTAGAAAATTTTGTCCTTATGTCCCCATAAGGGCTCCAATCAGTGACAATAAGATCAGAGCCATTTATAACAACATGGGGGATTTGTCCTCTTCATCGAGTCCACACCATATGTTGTAAGTGAGAATCTACATTTGGTATAGAACATAAAGGTAAAGTGGAGGAACTATTAGGAATATCATTATTCAATATTTTAAATCTTTGTGCAACAAAGATTTGTGCTGAGCAAAATGAGAGTGGTTATATACAAGACCCCAAGCTTTATATTTAGATTGCAAACAGTGAGATTCATTACCTATACATATGGGATGCCCCTCACCTCCAGTAGCATAAGAACCACTAACATTAGCTACGGAGTCATTGGGTATATAATCAAGAAAAGGAGGTGGCATCCAAGAGGAATCATTTGTAAAGATTGGTATTTCTGGGCCTTGCCATGAAGCTATTTGTAACAAAGGAGGATAGGCCCAATAGCTGTGGTTATGAGTCATTTCCCCACTTACCTGGCAGGTGACAACTGCCAGCATAGCTAGCAGCAGAGTACTAGGGTTTTTGGGTTGTCCTGTTGCAGAGTGTTTTCAGCCAGCTAAGTAAGTTTCTTAAGTTGGCCCCAGGTAGAAGGGTCTGCCTTACATGTGTCATAAGTAAGTGGTCGGTGAGTAGACAGGTTCTGGAATGTCTGGAGGATATCTTCATTCCAGCTTCGTTTTGCCATCTTTGAGTTTTATGCAATGAGTAGGAATCCACTCAGATCCGTTTTCTGTGGAGATAAGAGCATAACCTCGTCCCCTTTTTAACATTTCTCCTTCTACCAATTTACCATCCATGTATTTATAATAAATTGGAATCTCCAGGTTTTGTATTTTTTCCTTCAAAAAGCGACTTTCAGCTGAGGACTCTGTAGTATCACTCCAAATATTTAAAAATTTAAACTATATAAAGTTCTATTTAAAATATTTCGTGGAGTATCTACTATACCTGCTCTTCCCTTTTTGTTTTTGTAATTGTAGTTTTAAAGTCCAATTAGCTCATTCAATTATAGTTTGTCCTTGACTGTTAAAAAGAATACCAGTAATGTGTTTAATATTAAAATTATGAAGAAAAGATTGAAATTTTTGTGAAGTATAGCTAGGAGCATTATCAGTTTTTAATTGTTGTGGCATTCCCATAATAGAAAAACACTGAAGTAAATGTGTGATAGCTGCATCAGCTTTTTCAAAACTAAGGGCTGAAGCCCATTGGAAATGAGAGAATGTATCAATGGTGTGATGAATATATTTTAGTTTGCCAAAAGGAGAATAATGAGTCACATCCATCTTCCAGAGACAATTAGTAGAAGTACCTCGAGGATTTACAGCTGCAGGTTGTAAAAGAAGATTAAAGGGAGCACAAGAGGGACATTGTCAAACGGTTTCTTGAGCCTGTCAGTGTGTAATATGATGTTTGAGTTGTAAACCTCGTGAGTTAGTATGATGTAAAGTATGTTCATGAGAGGCCAACTCAACATTACCAACTAATTATTGATCAATTGTGTCATTTTCTTTTGATGTGGGTCCGGGAAGATTAGAATGAGTTCGAATATGGGTAATTAATATGTCCTTGAAGTGAGAAGTGAGAAGAGATAGTAGAAAAGATATTGAATAGGTTTCTTAGGGAAGAGAAGCAAGGTAACTTGATCTATTAGAGTAACTGTCAGAACAGCATATTTAGAATCACTAGCAACATTTAGAGGTATAAAAGGAAAATCTCTTAATAGTAAACAAATAGCCATAAGTTCTCCTTGTTGGACTGACATTTGGGAATAAGTTTCCACATAAGAACCTTTAGTTTCCCCAGTATCTACAACATCCATGTGTAGAGGTATCAATGAAAAAGGTAGGACCCTGAACAGGGAATTGAACTATTATTGAAACAGGGAGAATGTTATGTGTTTTTAAAAAAGAAAATAATTTTGAAGGAGGATAGTGATTTTCAAATTGACCTAGATAATCAGCACAAGCAACTTGCCAAGATTCTGACATTTCAAATAGTTTTTGAATCTGTGAAGAGCTTAATTGTTATTATAACCTCAGGATCTCTACCCTGTAATTGTCGTATGTGATGTCTTCCCTTGTAAATTAATGAGGCAACCTTATCTAGATACGTGAACAATCGCTTGGATTGGCGATTAGGTAAAAATATCCACTCCATCAATCAATCTTTTTGTCCTATGCAACCTGAGAGGGAGTGGGGAGTATGGAATACATAAAAGTATAAAGGCAATTTAGGATTTATACGAGATACAAAAGCAGAATTATAATGTTTCTCAACACATTGTAGATTTTTTAAATATAGCTTCTGGGGACAAAACTCTAGAGCTAGCTAATCGAGGATCTCCCTTTAAAGTAGCAAATAGATGTTGAGGTTGATTAGTAGGGATACCTAGAGTAGGTTGGATCCAATTAATATCTTCTAACAATTTTAGAAAATCATTAAGTGTATTAAGATTATCTCTATGAATTTGAATTTTTTGAGGCCTAATAACCCTTTGTTCCACATGATATCCTAAGTATCAGAAAGGGGGATCAAGTTGTACCTTTTCAGGGGCTATGCATAAATGATAATTTTGTAACTGTTGTTGTAGTTCCTGATAAAAAGATCTGGAGGTGAACATTTGAAGTAGCCAGTAAAATATTATCTATGTAATGATAAAGAATAAGATTTGAATGTTTTATCCTCATAGGTTGTAATGACCTGTCAACAAACTCTTGACATAAGGTAGGGCATAAGCATCCCTTAAGGAAGAACTTTCCATTGATATCTAGTAACTGGCCATCCATCATTATATTCAGGAATGGTGAAAGCAAATTTTTTTATCCTCTTCTTGTAATGGTATAGTAAAGAAACAATCTTTTAAATCAATTACTAAAACAGCCCAGCCTTTAGGGATCATAGAAGGCAAAGGCAACCCAAGCTGAAGAGGACCCATAGGTTTGATACATTTATTTATTTCTCTAAGATCCATTTTAAAATGCCATTTGCCACTTTTCTTTTTAATAACAAATACAGGGGAATTTCAAGGGGAAGTGGAAGGTTCGATATGACCAGCACCTAATTGTTCCTGAACTAAAATTTTTAAGGCCTCGAGCTTTTCTTTTGTTAAAGGTCGCTGTTCGACCCACTTTGGAGTAGTAATATCCACTGTAAGGGTAAAGCTTTGTTGAACAGTGGCTATGAGTTTAAAGAGGTGTCATTTTAAAGGTAATCAAAAAAAGTAAATGGCTCTTTTGCCTTTAAAATAATGATAATCAACTAGATTATCATTAAAAATTATACATTTGTGCTAGTATTTTTATTAATACCTAAGATTATGAAAATATAGTAAACTCATAAAAACATTTTGTGAGAGTGTATACAATTTTTGTTAAAGGAGTTAATTGAGCATAAATGTAAACTCATCCAACTTTATTACCTTAAGACAGCAACCCTCAGTACTCATAACTGAAAGCAGAATGTCCAATTAAGAATACTTAATTTTAAATATAACATTTAATAAACAGAACATGAGATGTGACAAAAATATTCTAAAACTCTTAGTATCTTGTAAACCAAGGCTTGTTTGTATAGTTACCATGAAGCAAGATACCTTATAGTCATTACATCTCTAATATCAACATTATATTTGAAAATATTATGTTTATGCTTTTAAGTATGGGAATTTTTATACCAGAAATAGTATATTAACAAACTAGATTGGCCAAACACCAATTGTGAGAGACTATCTGCTTAAAAATGTATTTGTTATTTTGGTCAGATCAAACCAAAATGACCACCTACATCACCCACAACTCTGTTTTAAATGAAAGTTAACTTGACTATATAAAACAAAAATTCATCCTGCCTACACCTGACAGAACAAACTGGCAACGTACTCTCTGTCAAAAATTATGTCTTAAGTTCACATATTATAAATTATTTAATAAATGACATCTGTACATTTTATACTATGTTAGCTGGACTATAATAAGCCCCCATAATGTAAAGGTTGACTTTAAAGTTACCTTATAAAGCACTGAAATTTATAATTTTTGCCATTATTTTAAATTATTATTTTTGATATAGAATCTTTTGATAGTCATTTTTGTTGCAGCATGTTAAAAACATTTTAAATTTTGACTGTTTTACCAATAAAAGGAGCAGAAAGCATCAAGGAAATGTTATATAAGCACTGAAACCGGAATAAATATCAATCTGTGACTACAACAAAACATTTTATATTATTCAAAATTTTAGTCTTTGAGTAGGAAAGATAGAAGGAAAATCTGGACCCTCTTAACACAGACAAGTCATGGCCCTTTCTGTTGCCCAGTATCCGGCGACAGAATTGACAAATAGCCTGTCCAAGGTGCAAAAGATGGAAAAGTAAAGGTGTTAGCCCCCAATGGCGGCACGGTAGGATCTGGGGCACTCTGAATAGGGAACACACTGGGGCAAAGAGGCAATCCTGTAGAGGATTTTGGCATGGATCCCAACTGATCCATTAAATGTTTCATAGACTCCATAAATCCCTGTAATTGTTCTGATATAGGGAGCTCCTGCAATTCTGAAGAATCAAAACTGAATCAGAATCACTCTCAGTATATGAAGAGGCTACCAAATCTGCCGCACCCCCAGCAAGATCAGAAACAGGCTCTTCGGACTTCCGGTCAAGATGGCGGCTGAGTAACAGCACTGCACAATGTCTCATCAACTCACTTAAAAAGTCAAGAAGATAGTTAGAAAAGGTGTGTTTGGTGTAGCTAGAAAAGAGAAGGAGCATCTCCCAAAACTGAAAGGCAACCAGTGGGAAGCCAGAAACTCCAAAGGATCATCGAAACCAGAGGGAGAAAAAAACTCCCCGCTGTCCAGAAAGCTGCCGCAGCCAGCTGCAAACGGCTCCTGGAGGAAAGTTTGCAGGGACCTGAATGTTTGACTGAGTGGAGCTGGGAGAGGACGGAGCTGGGACAGGACGGAGCACACAACAATGGGAGAGGAGGCTCTGGGTGCGTCAGAAATCCTGAAGTCACATTGGATGAGGAAAGAAGCAGCTGACTCGGTGCGGCCCCAAGCTGCCGGCACCCACAGATCACAAACAAGGTCCAGAGGCCAGAACCTCAGTCTGAGGTAAGCGCGGATCCGGATAAGTGGGAATTATTGGCATCGGGCAGCCCCAGCCTCAGAAGCACCAACCCGTGGGTGTGTATACTACAAACGCAGCATGCACACCCCCTAGAAAAGGCCCCCGGATCCCAGATCAGAAAGGGGGCTCAACAGCCATCGCGGGCAGTGATGTCAGCAGGAGCCATTCTCTTTCCTGCTCACCAGAGACAGTCAGAGGTAGCAGAACCATGGGGAAACATGGTGACAAATCTTATACAAAAAGATCTGACTCCCCAGGGGAGGGTACAAGGGGTGCTGAAACTACAGAACCCAAAGAACCCAAGGAGGAGATGGGCAAGAAGGATGGTGACTTATGGGCCCAGATACTGAGTGAATTAAAGCAAGAACTAAAGCAGGAATTAAACCAGGAAGCAAAGCAGGAAATAAAACACACAGAGCAAGAGCTACAAGAACACTTAGCTAAGCAAAATGCAAGCCTTGAAAAGGAATTAGAGGAGACCAAAAAAGTAATGGGGAAGCGCAGCTACAAATCTACAAAAAGACCTGAAACCCCAGGAGATGAAGTCAGGGTAAATAAAGATGAATATGGCAAAAATGATGGCAACTTCTGGGCCCAGAAATTCAGTGAATTAAAGCAGGAATTAAAGCAGGAAATAAAACAGACAGCAGAAGAGCTACACCAATACATAGATAAGCAAAAAGCAAGCCTTCAAAAGCAACTAGAGGAGATCAGAGAAGAAATATACCAGAAGATAATGAAGACAAAAGAAGAAAATAGAGAAGAACACAGCAGAGATATAGAAAAATTAAATGCAGATATTCAGGAAATGAAAAACACACAGGTAATAATAAGCAACCACTTTAAACAACTTCAGAATAGTATGTCAGACCTAGAAAATAAAGTGACTAAGCTGCAACTTACAGGCCATGGAGAACACAAAATAAATAAAGAAAGCGAATCATTACAATGGCTGATAGATGATTCAAGGAGAAATAACCTCAGAATTATGGGAATTGAGGAGAAGACTGAGGACAAAACAAAGGCTTAAAGGACATGTTCAATGAAATAATGGAAGAACATTTCCCAAATCTAAGAAAAGAAATGAGCATGCAACTATTGCAGGCATATAGAACATCAAACAACTTTGATCAGAAGAGATCCTCATCATGACACATCATAATTAAAATTTTAGAAACCCAACACAAAGAAAAAAATACTAAAAGCGGTAAGAGAAAAACAGAAGGTGACCTGCAAAGATAAGCCCATCAGGATAACAGCAGATTTTTCAATCCAAACTCTAAAAGCAAGGAAATCGTGGAGCAATGTCATCCAAGTACTAAAAAAACATAAATGCCAACCAAGACTGCTATATCCCGCAAAATCATCTTTTAATTTAAAGGGAGAACTTAAAACTTTCCATGACAGAGACAGCTTAAAGGAATTTGAAGCCACTGAGCCAGTATTGCAGAAAATACTTAAGGGAAACTTGGACAGTGAAAGGGAGACCAGCGACACCAATGACCCCAGAGAAAAAGCGACAATAGCTAGAGGAGAATGAGCTGAGAAAAAAAGTAGGTTAGTAATCAGTGAAATATGAGTAAATAAGATATGAAAGTTAGGAAATTCTGAAATAACTAGATTTGCCTTCATGCCTGTCACTTTAAGTATATTTTTGTGGTATAGATTTAAGTTCATTTAATGTAGCAATGTGATATAGTTTTTACTTTGTTTTGTTGTAGCAATTCACTTATTAGATCACTAATAAAAGTTTATCCTAAGGAAATTGATTGATGTAAAGATAACCTTGTGAATGTACAAATATACACTTTCCAGTATTCAGTTGAATTTTATTTACTTATTTATTTTTCTCTTCTTTCCCAAATTAACTATCCTTTTGAACTACATGCTTATAATTATTTTCTAGTGTGAACTGGTGGGTAAGGCTGGGTTTAACAATAACAACAAAGATGTAGGAAATATATAGAAAAAAATCTTTTGGTGAATATCCCAATGAAGGGATTGGTTGGATTCAGAGAGGAGATATCAAGATTTGACTACTATGAACCCATTAGAGGAATAGGAAGCTGGGGTAGAATGGTGACTTGAGTCAAATGACAGGCGTGGTAGGTTAATATGTTAAACACTGCATGGTTTCTTGGACTTGGAAAACCCAGAACGCAGACATTCTTTGGAACCATATGAAGTGATAGCCGGAGCTGGGGGAGGGGACAAGGAGGGAGTGGGAGGGTAGAAGATGGGAAGTGACTGTGAAGTCGATGTGATACATAGATGTACGAAACACCTAAATTCATTGTAAATACCGTGTATTACATTTATATATTAATAAAAATAGTGGGAAAAAAGAAACAGGCTCCTCCTGTTTAGAAAATTCTCCTTTATCCTCATGAGACTGACCTCCCCAGGAAGCCTTCTCCTAGTCGGTTTCAAACAACTCTAAAGCCTGAGTAACAACATTACAAAGAGACCAAAGCTTCAAATCTAAAACATTTCCCTTCTGCTGCTCTTGTCTACGAGTTTTAATTACTCGTTGCCATTCCTTTTTATTGAAGTGAGCCTTATGCTTACACTCAAAACAATGGCAGGCTTTCTCAGCCATTCCAACAATCTTTTAATAAGCTTATCCTTTACTTTCACTCCTGTAGAGTGTGGGAGTCCCCTGATCAAACGCACATACTCATCTTGCAATGAGGGGTAATTTCCCATGGTTAATGCTGAAAGTACTCCTGTAAACCCCGCACATTTATGGAGATTCTTACTCTTTTGGTTCTGTCCCTTTGAGCCCCACGATGGGCACCTCTTGTTGCGGTCCACTTGTCCTAGAAGGGAGGAATGAACAAAAAGATGCAGACAATAGACACACACCCACACATATAGGGGAAGACTGCAGCCACGAGAGACTGAGCTCTTTATTTTTATAGGTCCCTAATACAACCCTCTCTCTTACTAGCTGACCTTTACCTTAATTCTGTCTTGCATCTCTTATTAGACCACCTAGCTTTGTTATCTGGTCAGGAGTCTCAAAGTCTGCCATAGTCTGCTTGCATTTGTTTGCCACAAGTCAAGAGAGGCCCTCATTTGCAAGAGACCTCCAGTCCCTCCCGTGTGCAGGCAGTGGCTCACCTTGGGTGGCAAAACAAGAATTGTCTGAGACCCCAAGCCCTTCCTCTTTGCAGGCAAGAGCCCATCAACTCAGACTGTAAAACAAAAGACTACCTGAGATTCCAATTCCTTCCTGTTTGCAGGCAAGGTCTCTTCATCCCAGGGGGCCAGACAAAGATATCTGTCTCCTTTGTGAGAACAGAGTTAAACTCCATACTAGTTTAATTATTTAAGCTTTGGTGGGCCGTGTCTTTCTTGTTTCCCTTCAGTTAGGGTTATATTAGAGTTAGGGGTAGGGTTAGGGTTAAGTTTAGGGTTAGGTTAGATTTAGGGTTATGGTTAGTATTAATACTTGGGATTCAGTTTAAGGCGATCTTGAATGTGAGGGGTGAGGTTAGGTTTTTATGGTTAGGTTTAGCGTTAAGGTTAGGGTTAGGATTAGGTTAGGGTTAGGGTTAGGCTTAGTTTAGGGTTAGAGTTAGGTTAGGTTAGGGTGTGGGTTAGGTTTAGGGTTAAGTTAGGTTTAAGATTGAGTTTAACGTTAGGTTAGGGTTAGGTTTAGGGTTTGGTTAGTGTTAGGGTTAGGGTTAGATTAATGGTTAGGGTTAGGTTTATGTTTATGTTTAGGGTTAGGGTTAGTACTTGGGTCATAGCTAGGACTATGTTTTGGTCTATATTTCATTTTAGGGTGATCATGAATGTGAGGGATGGGGTTAGGGTTAGGATTAGCATTAGATTAGGGTTATGGTTGGGGTTAGGTTAAGGTTAGGGTTAGGGTAAGGTTAGGGTTAGGGTTAAGGATAAGGATAGTGTTAAGGTTGGGTTTAATGTCACTCTAAGATTATGGATAGTGTTATGTTTAGGGTTAGGTTTGGTCTAAGGATAAGGATTGTGTTAGAGTTGGGGTTTTGGGTAGGCCTAAGCATAATGATAGAGTTAGGGTTAAGGTTAAAGTTAGGACTAAGCTTAAGCATAGTGTTAAGGTTAGGGTTGGTGTTAGTCCTAAGCATAAGGATAGTGTTAATGTTAGGTTTTTGGTTCGGCCTAATGATAAGGACAGTGATTAGGTCACGGTTAGGGTTAGCCTTAGGCCTAAGCATAATGATAGTGTTTGGGTTGGATTTTGAGTTAGGTCCAAGGAATGGATAGTGTTAGGGTTAGGGTTAGGGTTAGGCCTAAGGACAAGGACAGTGTTATTGGTAGGTTAGGGTTAGGGCTAAACATAAGAATAGTTTTATAGTTAGGATGGATTTTGGCCTAAGGATAAATTTAGTGTAAATGTTAATGTAAGGGTTAGTCTAAGAATAAGGATGGTTTTATGGTTGTGGTCTTAGGGTAACATAGAGTGTTAGGGTTAAGGTTGGTATTAGGCCTAAGCAAGAGGATGGTGTTAGGGTTGGGTAGGGTTAAGCCTAACACAAGGCTAGTGGAGCCCAAGTTCTCTCTCAGGCCCCGGTGGTGAGGGGCGGCATGGAATTTGTCCGGGAGTCCTACAAACCTTTTCCGTAGCAGCTCTGACTGCTGCTAGCCAAGCACAGGCTTTGCCGCAGGCCCTGGCAGCAAGGGGTGGTGGGGAAGATGTCTGGGAGTCCTACCAGCCTGTTCAGGAGTGGCCCTGCCGGGCGCTAGAGGAGCCCAGGTTCTGCTGCTATACCCAGTGGTGAAGGGCAGTGAGGAAGATGTCTGAGATTCCTACCAGCCTGTTCAGGAGCCGCCCTGCCTGGCGCTAGCTGAGCCAAGGTTCCACCGAAGGCCCTGGCAGTGAGGGGCTGTGGGGATGATGTGCAGAAGTCTTACCAGCCTTTTCTGGAGAGGACCTGCCTGGCTCTAGGCGAAGTCACGCTCTTCCACAGGTCCCTGGGGGGAAGGGCAGTGGGGAAAATGTCCGGGAGTCTTACCAGCCTTTTCCGGAGCAGACCTGCCCGGCTCTAGCCGAGCCCATGTTCCACTGCAGTCCCTGGCAATGAGGGGAGGTGCTAGCCAAGTCCACTTTCCACCACAGGCCATGGTGGCAGTGTGGCGGGGAAGATGTCCAGGAGAAGTACCAGCCTTTTTCAAAGCGACCCCACCCAACACTAGCCAAGCCCAGGTTCCAACACTGATCCTGGTGGCGAGGGGCGGTGAGGAAAATGTCCGGTAGTCATACCAGCCCTTTCCAGAGCAGCCCTGCCAGGCACTTGCTGAACCCAGGATCTCGTCAAGACCCTGAGGTGAGGGGTGGCTGGGAAGATGTCTGGGAGTCCTACCAGCCTGGGATAACCAGGCGACCCAGCCTGGTGCTAGCCTAGCCGAGGTTCCACCGTAGGCCATGGCTGTGAGAGGAGGTGGGTAATATATCTGGGTGTCCTGCCAGCCTTTTCTGGAGTGGCCCAGCCTGGCGCTAGCCGATCCCAGGTTCTGCTGCAGGCTCCCGAAGAGAGGGGCTGCGGGGAGGATGTCTTTTCCAGAGGGGCCCTTCCCTGTGCTAGCCAAGACCAGGTCCCACCACAGGCCCCAGTTGTGAGGGGCAGCTGGGAAGATGTGCAGGAGTCATACCAGCCTTTCCCGGAACAGCTCTTCTCTGCAGTAGCTCATCCCTGGTTCTGCTGCAGGCCTCAGCTGCGAGGGGCAGTAGGGAAGATGTTTGGGAGTCCTATTAGCCTCTTCCAGAGAGGCCCTGCCTGGAGTTAGCTGAGTCCAGGTTCCTCCAAAGGCCCTGGCAATGAGAGGAGGCGTGGAAGATGTCCAGGAGTCCTACCATCCTTTTCCATAGCTGCCCTGCCCAGCGTTAGCATAGCCCACGTTCCACTGCAGGTTACAGTGGCGGGGGCGGTGAGGAAGATGTCTGGGAGTAGAACCAGCCTTTTCGAAAGTGGCTCTGCCTGGCGCTAGCAGAGCCCAGGTTCCGCTGCAAACCCCAGTGGCGAGGTTTGGCGGGGAGTATGTCTGGGAGTTCTAGCAGCCTTTCCAGAGAAGTCTTGCCCGGCCTTAGCCGAAACAAGGTTCCGCCACAGGCCACCTAGGCGAGGGTTGGCCTGGAAGATGTCTGGGAGTCCTACCAGCATTTTCCCGAGCAGACCTGCCTGGCGCTACCTGAGCCCAGGTTCTGCCACAGGCCCCCAAGGCAAGGGGCAGTGGGAAAGATATTCATGAGTCCTACCAGCCTTTCCCAGAGTGGCCCTACCCATTGCTAGCCGAGCCCAGATTCCACCCCAGGCTTCAGCAGTGAGGGGCGGCAGGGAAGATGTCCGTGGGAGTCCTAGCAGCCTTTTCCAGAACCTTCCTGCCTGGCGCTAGCCTAGCCCCATTTGGCTGAAGGCCACAGTGACCGGGGTGGAGGGGAAGGTGTCTGGGATTAGTACGAGCCTTTTCCAAAGTGGCCATGCCTGGAGCTAGCTGACCCCAGATTCTGCCTCAGAACCCCTAGGCGAGGGGCAGTGGGGAAGATGTCAGGGCATCCTACCAGCTTTTACTTGAGTTGCCCTTCCCAGTGCTAGCCATGACCAGGTTCTGCCACAGGTCCGGGCAGCGAGGAGCTGCGTGGAAGACATCCAGGAGTCCTACCAGTCTTTTCAGGAACAGTCTTGCCAGGCGCTAGCTGAGCCCAGCTTCCACCGCAGGAGCTGGCGGTGAGGGGCGGCTGATAAAATGTCCTGGAGTCCTACCAGCATTTTCTGGAACAGCCTTGCCTGGCACTAGCTGAGCCCAGATTCTGCTGCAGGTTCCTGAGGTGAGGAGCAGCCAGGAAGATGTCCTCTCCATATCCGTAACATTACGCTTATCCTTAGTCCTAACACTATCCCTAATACCATTTGTATCCTTTGACCTAACCGTAAATGTAAAACTATAATTCTTGGCCCTAAACCTAATCCTAACAATATTCTAATACTTAGCACTAACCACAACCCTCACACTTAAACTATACTTATCCTTAGCCCTAACCCTCACCGTAATCTTAACCCTAAACCTAACACTATCTTAACCTTAGCCCTAAACATATCACTATCTTAACTTTAGCCGTAAACATATCCCTAACACTAACTCCAGCCCTAACACTCTCCTTATTCTTAGCCCTAAGCATAACTTTAACCCTCATGCTGTTGTTAATTTTACTCCTAACCCTAACACTATCCATATACTTAGCCCTAACTGTAATCCTAACACTAACTCTATCATAAGCCTTCAACCAAAAGGTAAAACTATCCAAAAACCTGACAATATCCTCATCCTGACCCTAATCCTAACCCTAAAACTAACCTTATCATCATCCTTGGCCCTGACCCTAGCCAAACCCTAACACTACGGTTAGCCTTAACACGAACCCTAACCCTAACACTATTCTTATCGCTAGCCCGAACCCTAACCCTAACCCAAACCCTAACAAAACCCTAACATTAACCCTAACCTTAACCCTAACCTTAACCCCTACCTGAACCCAAACCCCAACCCCAATTGTAACCCCAACATGAACCCTAACACTAACCCTAACCCCAACCCTAACCCTAACCCTAAACCTATACCTAATCCTAGCTCTAACCCTAATTTGTACCCTGACTGTAACCCTAATGATAACCTTAAAACTAACCCTAAACCTAACCCTAACAACTACTCTAACCTTAACTCTAATCCCAACCTCAACCCAAACCAAAAACCCATACTTAACCCCAACCCTAGCCCAAACCCTAACCCTAACCCCAATCCCAGCCCCAACATCAACCTCAACCCTAACCCCAAAACCCAAACCTATCCCTAATCCTAACCCAAACCTCAACTCCAACCCCAACCCCAAACCTGTCCGTAACACCCTAACCCCAACCCAAAACCCAACCAAAACCCCTACCCCAGCCCAATCCCTGACCCTATCCCTAACACTAACCTTAACCCTAACCTGAAGCCCAACCCTAATGCCAACCCTAATGCTAGCTCTAACAATAACCCTAAACCTAACCACTACCCTAACCCTAAAACTAACACTAAATCAAACTCTAACATAACCCTAACTCTAACCCCTACCCTAACCCTAAACCTAATCCTATTCCTAAACGTAATCCTAACCCTAACCTTTGCCCTAAAACTAACCCTAACCCTAAGCCCAACCCCAACCGCAACACCAACCCTAACCCCAACCCTAACAAAATCCAAACCCTAACTCAAATCTCAACCTCAACCCCAACCACAACACTAACTTTAAAACTAACACCTACCCTAAACAAAACCCTAACCTTAAACCTCACACTAACCCCAACCGCAATCCCAAATCTATCTTTAACACTAACTCTAAAACCAAATGCAACACTAATCCCAACCCAAAACCTAACACTAAACCTAACCCATACCCCAACACTAACCATAACCCAAATACTAACATAAACCTAAGCCTAACCCTGACCCTATCTCTAACCCCAACCTTAACCTTAACCCTAAACCTAACCCTAACCCTAAACCCAATCCCAACCCTAATCCTAACCCTAAAACCAACCACAATCCCAACCCTAACCCATACCACAACCCTAACCCCAGCCCTAACCCCAAACCTAAACCTAATCCTAACCCCAACACTAATTATAACCCTAACCTAAACCTAACCTCTACCTTAACCCTAACCCTACCCAAAACCAAACTCTAACCCCAACCCTGAACCTAACCCTAATTCTAACCCTAACCCTAACCCATACACTAACCCTAAACTTTACCCTAACCCTAAACCTAAATCTCACCCTAAACCTAAATTAACACTAACCCCAACCCCAACCTCAAAATCTCAACTCCAACTCCAACCCCAACCCTGACCCTAAGCCTAACCATAAACCTAACCCTAACCCCAACCTCAAACCCAATGCTAATCCCGTCCCTAAAGCTAAACATAACCCTAATCCCTACTCTAACTCTAAACCTAACCTTGACCCTGAACTTAAACCTAACCCCTACCCTAACCCTAACTTTAATCTTAACCCTAACCTGAAAACTAACACTAACACTAGCCCTAATCCCTACCCTAAACCTAACCATAACCCTAACCATAATCCTAACAACAGTGCCAATTACAACCACAACCGCAAACCTAAGCCCAAAACTAACTCTAACCCTAAGCCTAAAACTAACCCTAACCCCAACCCTAAGCCTAACCCCAACCCTAAATCAAACCCTAACCCTAACCTTAACCCAAACACTAAAATAACCCTAACACTAACACCAACACTGACCATAGCTCCAAATGCAACCCCAAACCCAACCCCAACCCTAACACCAACCCTAATCCTAACCCTAACGCTAACCCCAACCCCAACCCAACACTAACCCCAATCCTAAAACCAACCCCAAATGAAACACCAACACCAAACCTAAACCTAACTTTAAACGTCACCCTAATGCCTACCCTAATCCTAACCCATATATAGCCATACCCTAACCCTAACACAAACCCTAACCTTAATACCAACACCAACACCAACATAAACCGTAACCCTTTCCCTAATAACTACCATAACCCTAAATCTAACCTTAACCCTACCCCTAACCCAAACCCTAAAATAACTCTAACCCGAACCCTAATGCCAAGCCCAACCTCAACTCCACATCCAACCCCAAACCCAAATCCAACCCTAACCCAAACCTTAATCCTAACTCTAACCCTAACTCCAACCCGAACACTAACACTAAACCCAACCCCAACCCCATCCCAAATCAAAACCTAACACCAACCCTAACACTAACTTTAAACCTAATTCTAAGCCCTATTCTAGCCCAAAACCTAACCCAAATATAACCCTAGCCTTAACCCTAACACTGACCCTAAACCTAACACCAACACCAACACCAACCCCAACCCTAACTCCAACCCTAACCCTAACCCTAACACTAACCCTAACCTCAATGCCAACCAGAACCCCAATCCTAATCCCAACCATAAACCAAACCCTAAACCTAAACCCTACCCTAACCCTAACCCTAATCCAAACCCTAACATGACCCTAACACTAACCCTAAGCCAAACCCCAAACACTAACCCCAACCCCAACCCCAACCCCAAGGCCAATCCTAACCCTAACCCTAACTCCTACCCTAATCCTAACCCCAACCCCAACCTCAACCCCAACCGAACCCCAACCCAAACTCCAACCCTAACACCAATCCTGACCATAACCCGAACCCTAATCCAAACCCTAACATAACCCTAACTCTAACCCTTACAGAAAACCTAACCCCAGCCCGAACCCAAACCCTAACCCTAACAACCAAAATCCTTCCCCCAACCCCAACCCCAACGCCAGCCCTAACCCTAACCCTAAACCTAACACTAGCCCTAACCTTAACCTTAACACCTACCCTAACCCTAACCCTAAAACAAACCCTAACATAACCCTAACCCTAAACCCAACCTTAACGCCAACCATAAACCTAACCATAACCCCTACTCTAACCATAACACAAACTCCAAACGCAACCCAAACCCCAACCCCAACATCAACAGCAAGCCCAACCCCTACCCCAACCTCAACCCTAAACCCAACCCCAACCCCATCCTGAACCATAACCTAAACCACAATACCAACCTCAAGCCGAACCCTAACCCTAACACCTATGCTATCCCTAACCCTAACCTTAATCACAACCCTAACCCTAAACTCAACCCCAAACCCAACCCCCACCCCAACTCCAACCCCAAATCTAACCCTAACCCTAACCCTAACTCCTACCCTAAACCTAACCCTAACCCCGACCCCAAACCTAACCCTAACCCCAGCCCCAAACCCAACCCTAACCTTAACTCTAACACTAACCATAACCCCTACCCTAACCCTAACCCCAATCCCAATGCAACCCCAAACCTAGCCCTAACCCCAACCCCAACCCTAACACTAAACCCAACCTCAACCCCAACCCTACCCTAACACTAACCCTATCCCGCAACCTAACCTTAACCCTAAACCTAACCCTAACCCTTACCACAACCCCAACTCCAATGCAAATCCCAACCGCAACACCAAGCAAAACCCTAACCCTAAAGCTAACCCCAACCCCAACCTTAATCCTAAGCCTAACCCTAACCCTTACCCTAAACCTGACCCCTACCCAAATCCTAACCCCAACCCCAACTACAACCCTAACCCCAAACCTAAACCTAACCATAACCCTAACCCTAACCCCTACCCTAACCCTAACCCTAACAACTACCCCAACCCCAACTCCAAACCTAACCCCAAACCTAAACCTAACCATAACCCTAACCCTAACCCCAACCCTAACCCTAACCTCTAAATCCTAATGCTAACCCTAACCCTAACCCTAAACCTAAACCTAACACTGTCTTTATCGTTAGGCCTTACCCCAAACCTAACCCTAACGCTACCCTTATACTTAGGGATAACACCAACTCTAAACCTAACCACTATGCTTTACGCCTAAACTTAACCCTAACCGTAACTCTTGCTTAGGCCTACTCCAAACCCCAACCCTAACACAGTTCTTATCCTTCGACCAACCCCGACCCTAAACAACACTATCCATAATCTTTGAGTGATACTAACACACTGACACTACCCTTATCCTTAGCCCTAAAGTAACCCTATCCTTAGGAATAACCCTAACCAACACTAACACTGTCCTCTTGCTTAGGCCTAATCCAAACCTGATCCCTAACGCTCTACCTTACCCTTAGACTAACCGTAACCCTAACACTATCCTTATTAGACTAAACCTAATCCTAACTGTAACACTGATCTTATACCTTGGCCAACAGAGGCAACAAGCATAACAGGGAAATTACTTTCTGTATTCGACATGCATTTCAAAGAAACTCAGGCCTCAAACAGAGAGTGTGCAGGGAAACCTTTGTTTCTCCAAGTCAGAAATCAATGTACTGCATTCATTTCATTTCAAAGTTGTTGAGTCAGTGCTGGAAACAGACAAGTTAGTTTGAACTGGAGTCTGCAGTTTGCATAGAGGAGTTTTAAACCAATCGTATTCACTAAATGGGGAAATGCCAGAGAAATCAAAACTTTTCCATGGATGTCTATCAGGTACTCAACACTCGCCAACTTTACTTGACTTCTACAGGTTAGATCTCAACTCGGGGAGTAGAACAAAACACTCTGAAGAGAGGCAACAAGCATAACAGGGTAATTCCTTGCTATCTTCCACATGCTTTTGAATAAAACACAGGCATCAAACATAAATGTTTGGGTCCCCAAATCAGGAATCAATATGAAGCTTTCATGACACAGTTACTCAGTTTTAGACAAGGAAAAATAGGAAGTAAAAGGTCTGTTTTTTAGGCTTAGAGCTAGGGTTAGGATTAGGTTAAGCGTGAGGGTTACGTCTCATCTCAAAAAGTAAAAGAGAACAGAGTCTGAACAGACGCAAAGAATATGAGAGGGAAATTACTTCCTATCCGATACAAAAGTTTGAATGAAAAGAAAAAAAAGTTTGAATGAAACGCAGGACTGAAACAGGTGCATCTGGATACATATTTTTTTTCTCCAAGTCACGAATGAAGATAGAGCACTCACTTCAAAGTTGCTCACTCAGTTTTGGAAACAGACAACTAGGTAAGAACTGGAGTCTCCTTTGTTGGAAAGCAGACGTTTACAACTCCTGACTTCAGTACATGGAGTAGTTCCATAGAACATAATGCGTTGAAAGGTGTCTGTATGAGATTCTGAAAACAACAATTCAAAGCTTTTCTGGTCGTCTATAGTTTTCTCATTTAAGCGAGTGGAACAGAACACATTCTGAACAGAGGCAGCAAATATAGCCAGGGAAATGACTTCGTATTTTTGACATACTTTTGACTAAAATGTGCATTGAAAGCAGGTGTGTGTAGATCAATGTTCTTTCCCTAAGTCAGGAATCACAACGGTGCTTTCCTTTCAATGATGCTTGCTCAGAGAGAAACTGGTAGGAACCGCAGCCTCTGTTTAGAAAACAGGAGTTTTTAAACAACCAATCCTAGTAAAGGGGGAATTCCCAGAACTCTGTGTGTTTAAAAGGGTTTGTATGAGGTACTAAGACCAACACTCCACAGTCGTTTTCTAAAGTGGTGTTCTCATTTCCAGGAGTAAAACAGAATAGATTCCGAACTGGGGCAAGTAAAACAGAAATTTCTTCATATCTTCTACAAGCATTAGAAATAAATGCAGGATTAAAACAGAGTGCATTGGGAGAAAAGGTTGCTTCTCGATATCAGGAACCAAGATAGAGCCTTCTGTTCTATTTTGCTCGACCACTTTTGATAACAGACAAGTTGCTAAGCACTGGAAGGTCTGTGAATTGGGAAACAGTATTTTAAAAATCACTGACGAGTACAGGGAGAAATCCCATAGTATTCCATGCGTTGAAAGAGATTGTTGCAGGTACTAAGAAAACATTCCCCAACTATCCTTACCATCTACAGCGTTGCTTTCATCGCAGCGAGTAGAAGAGAACACATTCTGAACTGTGGCAACAGGGGGAACAGGGAAATTTCTTTGTATCTTTTACATGCTTTTCAAAGAAATGCAGGCCTGAAACACAGAGTGTCTAGTTAAACGTTTATTTCCTCGAGTGACAAATCAAGATAGAGCTTTCATTTCAATGTTTCTCACACAGTTATAAAAACAGGCAAAGTAGCTGACTGGAGTCCCTCTCCTTTGGAAAACAGGAGTATTCAAATGTGGAGTTTAGCACATGGAGAAATCCCTTAGAACTCAGGCGTTTAAATGAGTTTTTATGAGTTACGAAAAACGCCCCACAGTTTTTCTTTCATAGTGTTGCTTTCACGTCAGGGAGTAGGACAGAACATATTCTGAATACAGGCAACAAGTGTTACAAGGAAATTATTGTCCACCCTCTACATGCTTTTCCATGAAATGCAAGCCTAGTTACTGTCTAGTTAAACATTTCTTTCCCCTGGTAGGAATCAAGAGAGATCATTCATTTCAATGTTGCTAACACAATTCTAAAAGCAATCTAGTAAGAATTTGAGTCTCCAGTTTGAAAAACATGAAAATTAAAACTACTGAATTTAGTGCATGAAAAAATCTCCTAGAACTCAATATGTTTAAGTGGGTTTTTATGAGGTACTAATAGCAACATTCCTCAGTTCTTTTCATATTCTACAGAGTTGTTATCTTTTCCAGAAATAAAGCAGAACAGATCCTGAACCGAGGCAACAAGTAAAAATGCTAAATTATATCGTATCTTTTACACGATTATGAATGAACTGAAGGCTTATCACTGAGTGCCTCAGAATTAGATAGTTTTGCCAAGTCAGGAATCAAGATTGAGCTTTCTTTTCCATCGGGCTCACTCGGTTTTGGAAACAGACAAAGTATGTAAGAAACGCAGTCTCTCTTGTTTGGAGAATAGGAAGTGCCAAACATCTGACTTGAGTAGATGGAGAAGCCCGATGTAATTCAGTGCTTTCAAAAGGGTTTGTAGCAGATATCGATAATAACACTCCCAGTTTTTCTTGAATACTGCTATTTCATTCTCTTCTCAGAAGCAACAAGGATAAAATGGAAACAAGTCCGTGTCTTATACTTGCTTTTGAACAAAACACAAGCTTCATACAGTCTCTAAATGAATGTTTTCTTCACTAAGTCTGGAAACACGAGTATTAATACTGCTGAATTAGGTACCTGGAGAAATCCTTTAGAATTTAATGCGTTATAATGGGTTTGGAAGAGCTAACAGAAGCAACACTCCCCAGTTTGTCTTTCATAGTATTGTTCTCAGGTCAAGGAGTAACACAGAACACATACAGAACCAAGGAAACAAGAAAATTGCTTCCTATATTCTACATGTTTTTCAATGAAATGCTGGCCAGAAACATAGTGCGTCTAGTTAAATCTTTGTTTCCTCCATTCAGGGATTAATATTCTGCTTGCATTTCAATGTAGCTCACTCAGAGTTGGAAAGAAATAAATAGGTTAGGACTAGAGTCTCTGTTGTTTGGAGAATGGGAGCTTTAAAACAACTGACTTTAGTCCAGGGAGAAATGCCTGAGAAATCAAGACGTTTCAAAGGGTTTGTGTCAGGTACTCAAAATAACACCTGCCGGTTTTACTTGACCTCTACAGTTTTGTTCTCATGTCAGGAACATATTATGAATGGTGGTAATAAGTATATCAGGAAAATTTCTTTGTATCTTCTGCATGCTTTTCAGTGAAACAGGCCTTAAAGAGTGCACATTTTTCTTTTCCCAAATAAGGAATCAAGATAGAGCTTTCATTTCAATGTTGTCCACTCAGTTTTGGACACGACAAAATAGGTAAGAAATGAGATGTCTGTTTTTTACGCTGGGATTAGAGTTAAATAATGGTGAAGGTCTCCGAAAGAGAAAGAGAACAGAGTCTGAAGAGAGGGAAATAGCACAACAGGGAAATTACTTTGTATGTGCTACACATCATTTAATCGGAGACCTAAAACAGAGTGCGCCTAGATCAATGCTTTTGTTTTTCCTAGTCAGGAATGAAGATGGAGCTTTCATTTCAATGTTGCTCACTCAGTGTGTTCAAACAGAAAACTTGGTTTGAACTGGATGCTCTGTTGTTTCAAAACAAGGCTTTAATACAACCGACTTTAGTACACGGAGGAATTCCATAGAATTCAATGCACTTATATGCGTTTGTATTCAGTATTCCAAACAACAGTCCCCAGCTTTTCTTGTCTTCTTTGGTGTTGTTGTCATCTCTGGTAGAAGAAGAAAACACTTTCTGAACCGAGGCAACAAGTATGACCAGGAAAGACTTCATATCTTCTACATGCTTTTGAATGAAAGAAAGGCTTAAGAAGACTGCGTCAAAATAAAAGTTTTTTTTGTTAAGTCAGAAATCAAGACAGAGCTTTCATTTCAATATAGCCTGCTCAGTTTTGGAAATAGACGCAGCAGGTAAGAACTGAAGGCTCTCTTGTATGGAATACAAGAGTTTTGTGACAAAGGCCTTTTGCCTGGAGAAATACCATAGAACGCAAAGCATTTTAATAGGTTGGCATCAGGTATTCAAAACAACAATCCTCAGGTTTTCTTGACGTCCACAGTGTTGTTCTCATCTCAGGGAGAAGACATTCTCAACAGAGGCAAAAGTACAACATGGAAATTAGTTTGAACCTTCTTCTGCATGCTTTTGAATGAAATTGAGGCTTAAAAGAGAACGCACCCTGAAAAATGTTTGTTTCCTCAAGACAGGACTCAAGATGAGTTTTGATTTGAATTTTGTTGATGGAGATGGGGAAATAGACAAGATTAGAACGGGAGGCTCTTTACTTTGGGTTGTGTTCATGTTTAGTGTTTGAGCAAGGGATGGAGATGGCTTTAGGGTTAGGGTTAGGGATAAGACTAAGGAGTGTGTTTCGGTTAAGGGAAGGATTGGGGCTGAGCATAAGGAGAGTGCTAGGATTAGATTTAGTGTAGGGTTAGGATTAGGGTTGGGGTTAGAGAAGGGTTTGGGTTGGTGTTGGGTTGTGTTTGGGTTAGGGTTTGATTTGGGGTTAGTGTTAAGTTTAGGGTTAGTGTTAAGGTTGGGGTTAGGGTTGGGTTTAGGTTTGGTGTTGTGGTTGGTGTTAATGTTGGTTTTGGGTTTGCAGTTAGAGTTGGGGTTAGGGTTAGTTTTATGTATGGATTAGGGTTAGGTTTAGGGTTAGTGTTAGGGTAAGTGTTAGGGTTAGTTGGGGTTCATGTTGGAGTTCATGTTGTTTTTGGATTAGGTTTAGGGTTGGGGTTATGTTTGGGGTTTGGGTTGGTTTGGGTTTGAGGTTGGGTTTAGGATTAGGGTAAGGGTTAGGTTTATGTTAGTGTCGGAGCTGGCCATTTGGTTGGGTTGTGGTTGTTAAGGTTCTTTTAGGGTTTAAGTTAGAGTTAGGTTTAGGGTTGTGGTTAGTGTATGGTTAGGGTTAGGGATAGGGTTAGGTTTGGGGTTGGGGTTGTGGTTAGTATTGAGGTTAGGGTTAGGGTTGGGGTTAGGGTTTGGGTTTCAGTTGGGATTAGCTTTAGGGTTAGGTTTGGGGTGGGAGTAGGGTTTAGGTTTAGGATTAGGGTTAGTGCTTGTGTTAGGGTTAGGGTTGGGTTTGGGGTTGGTGTTGGCATTGGGGTTGAGGTTGGGCTTACTGTTAGGGTAAGAGTAGGTGTTATTGCTAAGGTTAGTGCTAGGGTTTTGGGTTGGGGTTGGTGTTTGAGTTGTTGTTTGGGTTAGGGTTAGGGACAGGGTTGGGTATGTGGTTAGGGTTAGGGTTAGGTTTAGAGTTGGTTAGGGTTAGGGTTAGGGATGAAGTTGGTGATGGGGTGTGGGCTGAGGTTAAGTTTAGGGTTGGTGTTGGTGTTGGGGTTAAGGTTAGGGTTGTTGTTGGGCTTAGGGTTTGGGTTAGTGTTAAAGTTAGGGTTACGGTTAGGGTAGAGGTTGGGGTAGGAGATGCGGTTGGGGTTGGTGTTGGGGTTAGGGTTGTGGTTAGGCTTAAGGTTAGGTTTGGGGTTGGGGTTGGGGTTAGGGTTAGGGTTAGCATTGGTGTTAGGGTTATGGTTGGGGTTAGGATTAGGAATGGGTTTGGGAATGGGGTTAGGGTTAGGGTTAGGGTTGGTGTTGTGGTTGTGGTTGCAGTTGAGGTTGGGGTGGGGTTCGGGTTAGGATTGGGCTTAGGGTTAGGGTTAGGGTTAGGGTTAGTGTTCTGGTTAGGGTTATGATTAGTTTTAGGGTTGGGGATGGGTTAGTGTGGTTGGGGTTAAGGTTAGGGTTGGGTGTGATTTTGGCGTTGCGATTTGTTTTGGGGTTAGGTTTGGGGTTAGGTTTAGGGTTAGGGTTGGGGTTATGGTTACTGTTGGGGTTAGGGTTGGGGTTTGGGTTATGGTTTGTGTTAAATTTAGGGTTAGGGTGAGGGTAGGTGTTGTTGTTGGGGTTGGGGTTGGGATTAGTTTTAGGGTTAGGTTTGGGGTTGGGTTTAATTTAGGCTTTGGGTTGGGGTTGGAGTTTGGGTTAGTGTTGGGGTTAGGCTTAGCATTAGGGTTAGGGTTAGGCTTTGGTTTTGGGTTAGGATTAGGGTTTTCGTTAGGGTTCGGTTTGGGGTTGGGTTTGGTGTTTGGGTTAGGGTTGGGGTTGAATTTAGGTTTAAGGTTGGGGTTGGGGATGCGTTTAGGTTTGGGGTTCGTGTTTGGTTTGGTTTTAGGGTTAGGGTTAGGGTTTGCCTTGGGTTTTGGGGTTAAGTTTTGGGTTAGTGTTGGGGTTGGGGTTGGGGTTAGGGTTAGAGTTAGTTTCAGGGTTAAGGTTAGTTTTGGGGTTATGGTTAGGGTTAGGGATATGGTTTGGGTTATGGTAGGTATTGGAGTTGGGGTTGATGTTAGTGTTGAGGTTGGCATTGGGTTTGGGGTTGCGTTTAGGGTTGGGATTGGCTTTAAGGTTGGGTTTCATGTTGGGTTTGGGATTAGGGTTAGGGTTAGTGTCTGGGTTAGGGTTCGTGTTAGGGGTCATTGGTAAGGTTAAGTTTTGGTCTAGGTTTCCGTTAAGGAGAACATGATTATGAGCTTTAAGGTTATGATTAGGTTAGGTTTGGGTTAGGATTAGAGTTAGGTTTAGGGTTGGGGTTAGGGTTAGGTTTAGGGTTATCTTTATGTTAGAGTTTGGGTTAGGATTAGGGTAGGGGTTAGGGTTGGGGATAGGGTTGGTGTTGGATTGGGGTTGGGGTAGGGTTAGGATTATGTTAGGGTTTTTGTTACGGTTAGGATTATGTTAGGGTTTTTGTTAGGATTACGACAGGGGTTAGAGTTAGCGTTAGGGTTATGGTTAGTGTGGGGTTTGAGGTTGGGGTTGGGCTTGGTGTTAGGGTTAGGTTTATGTTAAGGCTTTAATTAGGGTTAAAGTAGTGTTAGAATTACAGTTAGGTTGTTGTTACGGTTGGGTTTAGATTTGGGGTTGGTGTTGGGGTTGGGGTTAAGGTTCGTTTGGGGTTTGCAGTTAGCGTTGGAAGTAGGGTTGGTGTTATGTATGGGTTAGGGTTAGGGTTAGTGTTAAGTTTAGGGTTAGGGTTAGGGTAGGGTTTAGGGTTAGGGTTGGGGTTGGGTTTGGGGTTGGGGTTTGGTTTAGGGTTAGGGTTGGGGTTGGGGTTAGGGTTTGGCTTGAGGTTGGGGTTTGAGTTATTGTTAGGTTTCTGGTATGGGTTTTGCTTAGGTTTGTGTTTAGGGTTAGGGTTATGGTTGTGCTTGGGTTTTGTGTTAGGGTTGGGGTTGGATTTAAGTTTAACGTTGGGTTTGGGGAATAGGTTTAGGGTTAGGTTTAGGGTTTGTGTTAAGTTTGGGTTTAGGGTTAGGGTTAGGGTTGGGGTTAGGTTGGTGTTGGATTTAGCGTTAGATTTGTGGTTGGGGTTGGGGTAAGGGTTAGGGTTAGTTTTGGGGTTTGGGTTAGTTTTGGGGTTTGGGTTAGTTTTGGGTTTAGGGCTGGTTTTGGGGTTTGTGCTGGTGTTGGGTTTGGGTTGGGGTTATGATTAGGGTGGTGTTTGGGGTTGGTTTGGGTTGGGTTAAGGTTAGGATTAGAATTGGGGTTATGGGTAGGGTTATTGTTGGTGTTATGGTTATTTTTGAGTTTATGGTTAGGGTTAAGGTTGGGTTTAGGGTTGGGGTTGGGGATGGGTTTCGAGTTAGGGTTAAGGTTGTGGTTGGGGTTAGGGTGGCTAGGGTTGAGTTTGGGTTTTGTGTTAGTGTTAGGGTTAGGTTTAGGGTTTGGGGTTGGTGTTGGGATTGGGTTTCAGGTTAGGGTTAGGGTTGGGGTTGGCATTAGGGTTAGGGTTAGGTTTAGGGTTGTGGTAGGGTTTTGGGTTAGCGTTAGGGTTAGGGTTTGGGGTTGGGGTTTCGTTTGGGTTTTGAGTTAGGGTTAAGGTCGTGGTTGGGGTTAGGGTTGGGGTTGACATTAGTGTTAGGGTTATTTTTAGGGTTGTGGTTGGCTTTGGGATTGGGGTTGGGGTTAGGATTGGTGTTGTGGTTAGATTTAGGGTTGGGGTTAGGGTTAGTTTTGGGGTTAGTTTTAGGTTTAAGGTTAGGGTTAGTTTTAGATTTGGGCTTGTTGTTGGGGTTGGTGTTGGGATTATTGTTAGGGTTATGTTTGGGGTTGTGGTTGGATTTGGGGCTAGTGTTGGGGTTAGGGTTAAGGTTGGGTTTGGGGTTCGTGTTGGGGTCATGTTTAGGGTTAGGTTTTGGGTTAGGGATAGTTGTGAGTTTGTGGTTATGGTTGGGGCTAGGGTTGGGGTTGGGGTTAGTGTTGTGGTTGGGGTTGAGGTTAGTTTTAGGGTTAGGGTTGGGTTTGTGGTTGTGGTTGTATTTAGTGTTGGTGTTGTCGTTAGTGTTAGGGTTAGGTTTAGGGCTAGGGTTTGGGTTACGTTTGGGATTGGGGTTGGAGTTGGGGTTAACGTTAGGGTAAGGATTAGGGTAGGGGTTGGGTTTAGGGTTGGGGTTGGGGTTGGTGTTGGTGTTGGATTTAGGGTTGGTGTTGGGTTTGGGGTTAGGGTTACGGGTAGGCTTGGTGTTGGGGTTAGGGTTAGATTTAGGGTTAGGTTTAGGGTTGGGGCTGGGGTTGGGAATAGGGTTAGGGCTGGGTTTGGGTTTAGGGTTAGGTTTGTGGTTGGGTTTGGTTTAGGTTTAGGTTTTCGCGTTATGGCTAATTTTAGGGTTGGGTTTGGGTTGGTGCTTGTGTTGGGGTTGGGTTTGAGGTTAGGGTTGGGTGTAGGCGTAGGCTTAGAGTTAGGTTTGGGGTTAGGGTTAGGGTTCCGGTTAGGGTTAATGTTAGGGTTGGGGTTGTTGCTGGGTTTAGGGTTGTGTTTATTGTTAGGGTTATGGTTGGGGTTGGAGTTGGGTTTGGGGCAAGTGTTGGGATTAGGGTTAGGGTTTGGTTTGGGTTGGTGTTGGGGTCGTGTTTAGGGTTAGGTTTTGGGTTAGGGTTAGGTGTTTGGCGTTATGGTGTCGCGAGCACTCCGTAAGAGGAGACAGACGGGACAGAGGCAGATGGATTTACCTTGGAGATGTTCTTTATTCACACAACAATCAGTCAATCCAATTCTCAAATCAAACCATAATTAATTAATTAAGCATGAAAGCAAGCGTTTTTCTGCCTCTTAGAACTGTTCCCATCCTGGGTCCCTTATGCTCATCGTGCGACGTGTTCTTGACTACCGGCTACACAGCCGACCCGCAAATGAGCTTGTCCAGGGCTCGCCAGTCCGTGGCTGGATCAGGACCCGCCGGTAGCTGCCCGGCTGGGCAGTCACTCCTTCTCCACGGGGTCTCGCTCTCGGGACGCGAGGAGGTGTAGTCTCGC
>PVKB01007407.1:0-35834 GCA_004027205.1 Ctenodactylus gundi | reverse complement strand
GATGACTAGGATGCCTCTCCCTGGGGACAGCCTTTCCCGACTCAGCGCCCTTGCCATCAAGGTGAAGGAGATGAGCCAAAGGGTCCTCAGGGGGCTTTAGCTAGCAGGCATGGGGCACCTTCAATAAAATTCCACCCTTACTGGGTGGAGGATTACATCATACCTCTCAAGGTGTGGTACAGGTGGCACTGTTGATACTCGCCTCATTCTAGTCTTAAAAACTCAAATTTCCTATCTCAAATCCAGGTCACCCAATGTGAACTTTCCATTCATGATTTTCAAGGATCGAACAAGGCAGAAACAGGGGACTGAACTCATAAAGACGCAGCATGGGAGAGAGCAGAGCCCTGGCAGGGACTACTGGGGGCTTCTACTGTCACTGGGGGAGGAGGGGTGGGGGGAACCGGGTGGGACAGAGTCCTTCACACGCCTAATCTCAATCCTCAGAGCATCTCTGGGGTTTTGTCAGTTTCAGTTTTGTCCCATGAGGGCCAGAGGCACCGTGTGACTCAGTGTGGTGGAGCCAGGGTCCCAGTGCGAAAAGAGACTCAGGCCACTCGTGACATCGCTGCCAATGACGTTCACACGGGATCCTTACCTCCCGCCTACAAAAGATGAATGGAATAACTGCGGGGTGTTGTTTGAGGAACAGAGCAATAAGCTGGTGAACCCAGTCACCCTAGGCAGCTCTCAGTCACCATCGTGCAGGTCTCCTGACCAATGGACTCAATGGCCACACGTAGCTGCTTAAAGAAAAACGTTCTCTTCCTCAGTGCGCCAGCCCCACTTCAAGCCCTCTCTAGGGTCCCATGGCTAGTGGCACCAATGCTCTTTGGGTAGCAGACACGGCCCACGTGTACTGTCACAGAATGTTGTGCTGAGCGGCTCTGCTCATACCCTTCACTTCGATTCAGACAGCTGCCAGGCCTCAGGCTAAACCAAGCCATCCCCTTTGTTTGGAGGGGAAGCTGTCCTGCATGTTTACCTGCCACAGTGAGAGTCAGGTGAGAGGACACTCTGTGCATGCATCCTTTGTTCCCCAGAGGTGGGAAGGAGTGATATTTGCTCTGAAAATTAACACAGACTGTTTGTGAACCAGATAGATGGTTTAGCCCTGAAAAGGTGGAAAGTGTTTGCCATGGAAAACCTCCAGAAAGGACTTGATCCTTCCCACAGTGCACTTAACCAGACAACTGCAGAAGGGCTGGGGAAGGATTCCAGTTTTGTCAACAGAGGAAACATTCTTTTCAAATAGAGTTTGGGGGGGAAAAACGTGTAAATTTCCACAAGTAACTGGCAAGACATTGGCTGCTTCAATCCAAGTAAAGGCCAAAGGTTGAGTTTTAATTATTAAGTCTTTTAAATGGTGCTTCACTTTTTTTTCTGATATACTAATCCAGTCACATAAGATCCATAGCAGCTTTAAGTGAAGACAGTATTTTTTTCTTTTTCTGTTTGCCTTTTGTTTCCTACTCGGAAACAATGTTGTGGCCTCTGTTTTTTTCTTATCACTGCTGTTCACGTTTAACTCTGTTGACCAAATGTGTAACCTTGAAACTTAAAAAATTATGGATAGTTTTCCATTGTTTCAGTGTGTTTGGTTTAAATGACCTGCCATTTCTCTAAATTGGCAGACACGCTGAGCCTTGAAATTTGTACCTGTGACTGTTTTTATGAGTTTGAAAGAAAATACTAAATTCTGTAAAATGATTGAGGGTAAACTTTCAGGAACACTTGGGGACATTTACCTGTAGATTTGTTCTCCCTTCATTCAAGCTCCATGAAATTTAAGACTTAGCTGGCTCTCTTTGGCACATTTTGTTATCAACTGCTGTCCTTCCAAGTGCTCGGTAGCCACTTATACACAGTGGCTGCCACATTAGACGGCACAAATGTAGAACATTTCCATAATTGTAGAAGGTTCCATTAGTCAACACTATTACATACCACTAATGTGACTTTCACAACTACCAGAAATCAGGGCTGACCAAAACCAAGCCCTTTTGAGAAAATGCTTTTAAAGTGAGACTTAATGTCAGACCAGCTCTCAGAGAAAGCAGTAAGTGAAGCACCTGCATATTCATTTAAAAAATTATTTTCTAATAACACTGAGCTTTCTTTATTAATGAAAGTTATTTTAAGCCTGCATAAATTATTACCAAAGATTTCAATCTTATACTTCATTACAATAATGAGATTAAAATAGAAATAGTTAATAAAATGGTTTTGCTTCCAGTATTTAATGTATAATATATACTACAAAGTGGAACTGATGATACAATTCGTATGTGTCACTTGGCCTTTGAAGCCACATAGGGATATAAAGATGTGTCTGGTTCCATTTTAGACATTTAATGAGCACCTATTATCTGTTAAGAATAAATACATATGCACAGCAGAGAGCTATGCTACTGTGAACATTCTTGAATACAAATGTTTCTCATGATTATTTCCTTGGCTGTTTACTCAGGAGTAAAATTGTGGGTCTTTGAGTTTACATGTTTTCTTTTAGTATCTATTTCCTCATCCTCTCACAAGTGGTACATTTTCTCACTAGTTCATATGTTCCATTCTTTATTTTGAATGCCCTAGTAGAAATATATAATATTCAATGCACACACTTTCAATCCTTTCATCTTTATCCAAGATAAGCTGGTTCCACTGGCAGGATACATATCCAGAACTGTATCAAGTTTTTTTTTTGGGAGGGGGCGCGAGGTGGGAGCAGGACCTTGGAAATTTGTCCTAGGACCAAAACTGGATTCCTACCGGCAATACAGTCATGCTTTTGAGTTCCAGAGGAACCAATGAAAGGACAGGAGATCAGGTCAAATAGTTTCCAATATCTGAAAAGTAAATTAAATTTATGCTCAAGAGAGAGCTGGTTAGCATCTTCACCTGCACCTCTGTCACTGAGCTTATCAACTACCACTCCTCCTTCATCTTGGCATTCTGGTAACAAACTCTCCCTGTCAGGATATTATACATCCATTCCCTAATTAAAAGTATTTCTTCATTTTTAAGTATGTAGACTTGCTGTTTTTCTATATTGTACTTTATGGATCCAAGGGAGAATAAAACTAAAAACTCATTTTTCTTTATATGAAAAGTAGCTTTGAAAAAAAGGGGATCTTAAAATAATTCACTAATATGATGATTTGGGTTTTATTTGTATTTCAGAAAGCCATTGTTCCTGTCTGAAGCTATTACAAATAATATAAAGTAGCCTGGCTAATGCCAGTTTTCTACCCTCATGCTCAAAGGAGCTATGTTGCAATGCAAATTAGTTTTTAAAATCCATCTTTGAGCATTGTAACTATTAATGAAATTTGAGACATTCCTTCTGGTTTTTAGTAGTTAATGAAAATTCTTATCCTCATAGATAGCGGTGGCTTTAGATTTTCTCCATTGATGGGTGGGGAGCACATAGAGGAATTGTGTTGAAATGACATTTTGACAACAAGTTCCCCTTTCGCTGATATCTTGCATTTGTATGGAGTGGCTGTGAAAGAGGTGCTGACGGGAATTATCATAGGCTAACCCCACACTTGCTAGAGATCCACCAAGCCATCCACTGTCAACATACTTAGACTTTACTTGTATGAAGCTTCACGGAAATGCAGCAACAAAATGTATAGGACACAGTGACATACAGGACATATGTTGCTAAGCCCAAGGCATACAAAATTTCTCAAGCCAAAATGGGGACATGTGGTTGGTCATTGTGCGTGACCTTGAGAAGAAATTCTTTATGGTGTTTGTAAACTAATGGAGGGGTTGGTGATCATAAGTATCACAGAAGAAAATAACTATTGACTATATTGCTAATGATATGCTTGGGGGGGAGGGTTCTGTGTTAATTGGATAGAAGGCCTCTCTGTGTAAGTGCCATTTAAGAAAAGATTGGTTAATAAGAAAGAACCTGCAAGGAGAAAAATGAGGCAGGAGGACTTGACTTTTGGCAGAATGCCCTCAATAGAGTGAAGTGTTGATCATGTTGCCAGGCAGTACAAGACCAGCAAGACTGCTGTCAGGGGGAAGAGTAATGAGGGCTGCTTAATGAAGCAGGATATGTTTAAGATGCAGTCCAAGTGCTGGGCTGGATTCTACATCCACCGCCATAATCCTTTATGCATCCCCATACAAACACCTTTTTCATATGGGAAAGAACATTGCATAAGCAAGATGGGATTGGAAATCATTTTGCAGAAAGCCAGCCTTCTTCCTCTCCAGCGTGATTCTTACCACCCTTGTATTCCAGTGGCTTTTCCTCGTCCCACTGATGAGAAATGGCAGTGGAGCCAATTTTTAGAGAATTTGTAGCAGACCAGAACTTCCCCCACTTCAGAGGAAGGAGGGGACAATTCCACTTCTTTTTAGTGATTTGCTTAAGCAAATCACAGAAAGCACTGTGTGTGTTAATATAATTTATTGGTAAAAATGACTGATCAAAATGATCTTAGAGGTGAATTTATGAGATCCATCTATATTTAACATCTTGCAAAATGTAGATTTCATATTCAGTTGTGCTAATGACACTGCAAGGTCCTCCATCAAAATACACTTTTAAAAGACATGGTTAGCTCAGTATGTACCTCTTGGCTGATTGGTGTTCTGCTCTGTGCAAATCTTGGGAACATTCAGTGCAGTCACATTTGGAAGAAAGACACAGAGAAGTCACTAGTTGTACGAGTATACAAAAATCTACAATTGGAAGAAAGTGGTGTCTGTTTATTCCTTGATAAATTAACTATCAAACTCTATAAAATCATTATTTATGCAACTTTCTTTTAGCATCAACTTTCTATCATCACATTTACACTTTCTTTGGCTACTCCTATCTACAGTATATTCAGGATTCTTCTTTCACTATAGTGCCCACGTGAGCCACTTTTCAGTAGTACAGAAGCTCGGAGCACAAGATAGACACAAGCCTTGTTCTCATATTCCAGGGCTTAGAGAAGTCTGTTGTCTTGTAAGTGGACAAACTATTTGGTAGTCTCCCTAGTGGTGATCCTGCAGCTGATAAAATTAACAAGAGTACTCTTTGCTTGTACACAATTATAAGTCCAGAGCAGGGCAGGTATTAAAGACCTTCTTGACAAAGACTTTGAATAAGTAACACGAAATCCAGAAGCCTTTTGTCCTCCTGTCCTGGGTCTCTTTTCAGATGGGATGCATAACTGTGCTCACATTCTGGCACCTTGGGAATTATGGGCCTCTACACTTTGTTTTCTAATGTTCTGGTGGGCTTAAGACAGTGACTTTGGCCTTCAAAAGTTTCCATATATCTAAACTCTTGTATCTGCTACTCTGCAAAGATTCAAGGAATTTAAATGCCTTTTGTAGCAGCTTTTCCTAACCATTATGTATGGATCAGCTTTTCTGTAGAAGGGGCAAAATACCTGACATCTTCAACTTAAAGGGGGATAGGTTTATTTTAGGTCATGATTTCAGAGATCACAGTCCATCGTTGGTTAGTTCCAATATCACTGTGGAAAGGCCTAGCAGAGCAATGCTGCTCAACTCATGGCATCCAGGAAGCAGAGAGGCGGGGAAGAGACTGAGAGAAATAGGTCAAGGACCAGCATAATTCCTAATGTCACAGCCTATGACCCACTTCTTCCAGTTAAGTCCCTCCTTGTAATAACCTGTTCAGCTATGAACTTGTCAGTGGGTTAATCCACCGGTGAGGTTAGTGCCCTCACAAGTCAGTTACCTCTCCAAGAGTCCTTAATCCAGTCAAAGTTGATGATCAAGATTAATCGGCACACATCCCTAATCATATTTACTAAGGTTAGCAGGTTAGTGCTTAGTAAATATTTGTGAGTATGAAAAGCATGCTTAACGTTGGCTTTTTTTTTTTTTTTTTTTTGTACTGGAGATTGAGCCCAAGGCGTTCATAATGAGTTACTTCTCCTGTTTTTTTTTTTTTTTTTTTTAAATATTGACACAGGGTGGCACCAAGCTACCAAGTTACTCAGATTGGGCTTGATTTTGTGATCCTTCTGCTTCAACCTCCCAGAGAGCTGGAATCACAGGCCTGTACCTCTGGGCCTGCGATTTCCCGGCTCTTAAATAGGGGGCCTTTGTACAGTGGACACAATAAACAGTGCCCTATCTCCCCGTTCCTTTATCTCCTCCTACCTTTTTATCTTGGGATGATGCTCCCATGGTGGATATAGCATGCTAAGGGCATAACAGAAATAGCTCCCCGCTGCCAGTATTTTAAAATTCTTGAATGATTATCATGACCACCCTCATACTGTCCAGGTGTTTGTATCTTGGATTTGAAACATCTCATTATTTTCCAAGTACATTTCTGTCTGTTGTGGCATTAGTAATTATGCCAACTAGAACCTGCCCTTTATTCATTAGTTTGTTTTATGTCACAGTGCCTAGGCAACTTCAGTAACTGTTTAGCTTTTGCTAAAATATATCTACATATCTATTTATAGATAACCTATATTTACTACATGTTCTTCATTTGAAATAATTTGGGGTAGAGGGCACAGATTGGTGGTTAAAGCAATTGCTTAGCTCATGCATGGCCTTGGATTCAATTCCCCAGAAGCACATAAAAATTAGCCAGATATGGTAGTGCACCGCTGCCTGTAATCCCAGCATGTGGGAGGCTTAGACAGGAAGACTGGCATGAGTTCAGGGCAAGCCTGGACTACAGAACAAGATACTGTCTCAAAATAATAAGATTTTTAAATTTAGTAAGAGTTACAGAGACGCAGCAAAGTCCCATGTAACAAGAGTTCTCAACCTGAGGCAGTTTTGTATCCCAGCTCTATTCCAGAACTTGTAGAAGTACTATGGAGATATTGTTGTGTTCTGGTACTTGCCTGGGTAAGGCGGCATTGTGAAAGGGAGATGTTGTGGCACCTAGTGAGTAGAGACCAGGAAGGCTGCTAAACTTCCTACAAAGCACAGGGTGGCCCCAAATGTCAATAGTGTCATGGCTGGACACCTGCTCTGGATCCCTCCCCCAGCTCTCTCTGGTGCTGTTAACTGACCTTGTCAGAGTGCAATCATCAAAACTCAGAAAGTAATACTGGATAAATACAATTGAGTAAACACATGACTTTATTTGGATTTTTCCAGCTTTTCTGCTGATGGCATTTTTACCTCCTTCTTGGTACCCCTTACTCTGGTACAATTTCTTAGCCCTTCTTTGTTTTTTATGACTTCAATGTTCTAAAGGAGGGCTATTTGGGTATTTTGTAAAAGTCCCAAAATTTGATATTGTCTGACGTTTCTCGTAATTTAGCCATAGCACAGGGATTTTTGAAGCAGGAAATAAGAGGTAAAGTATCTTCTCGGCAATATACTGTTGGGGCATCATGTCCACAAGACAGCACTGTATGTGTATCTTGATCGCATGGATCAGATTGTAGCTGACAAGTTTCCTTTCCTTTAGCTAGAAGAGAATCTCTAGGCGCTCATGCTTAGGGGAGGGAAATTAAGCTTCACTTCTGAAGGAAAAAGGGCCAAGAGACTTGTGGACATATGTTAGGATATGGTCATATTATTTGTTTTATTTTTATTTTGTGAGACAGGGTCTTGCTCTGTAGTCCAGGCTGATCCTGAACTATGTAGCCTGGTTTGGCCTTGAATTCACAGCAATCCTCTTGCCTCAACCTCCAGAGTGCTAGGATTATAGGTATAAGCCACCACACTGGCTTATGTGGTGCTGGGGAACTGAACTCAGGGCCTTGGCTTGTTAGGCAAGTGCTGCAACCACTGTGCTATTCCACCAGTCCCAATATTTATTTTAATACAACTGGATAACATTAACTGATAGATGAAATATATGTGTTGAGGAAGGAAGCTCTGGTATTAATATTCACAAAAACCTACATCAAATAAACAGGTCAGTGTTTCAAAGAACTGTTAATTTTGTGACCTCTGAAGTGATATAAACAGTAGAATTTCTAAGGAAAATTATAGTCAAGAAGAAAGTAATACAAAATCCAAATGAATCAATGAGTACCAGTTCTTGATTAGAGTAACTCTACATGCTTGGTAAACATAAAATTTTTGGCAAAAACTGGGCAAATGAAGTCTGAAAGTAATTGTAAACAATGTACAAGTCTTTCTAACCTGGGCGTGGTACTGACTCCAGAGAATATGCAGAAATGTGTATGTGGGGGGAGGTGGCAGTTGGTGCCATATTCATGACTATAGGGTACTGTAGCATTTAGAGGGTGGGGTCAAGACACAAATAATGTGCTTCAGGCCTCAGGAAAGTTTCACATAACAGGTCTCTCTAAATGCCAAAAGTGTCTCCCTTATGTACTCAGAGTCCAAGCCCATTTTTTTTTTTTTTTTGGTTTTGTTTTGGTCTTGAGTGCATGCAGCTACATCTCCAGCCCTTTTATTTTTAAGACAGGGTCTTGCTAAGTTGCCCAGGGTAGTGTTGAACTTGCAATCCACCTGCTTCACCTTTCCAAAGTGCTGACATTACAGACATGTGCCACCATGTCTAGTGTAAGCCCTTTCTTATAACAATGACCTGGCAATCCCAGAGATGGATGAATACAAAATTTTAAACTAAAACTTGTTTTTTTTTAGAATTTGAGGTCAAGACTTATTATTTTCCAGTGCTGGGGGTAGGATCTAGCATCTTACATGCTAGGCAAGTGCTCTGCCACTGAGCTACACCAGCAGCATTACGACTTTTTTGCATGTAACACAAACTGTCTCCATCAAAAATGTAGAGGTCACTATTTCCAGAAAAAAAATATATACATCTTTGGGAGCCTTTATTTCTCAGTGATAACACATCTTCATTTCATTTGCTGAGGCACTATTTTAAAGTATGAGTTGTCATGCATGGAAACACTGAATCAATGTAAAGAGCCTGAATTCAGTGAAGGGTAGTAAGGACTGAGATTTGGCATCACAGGTGTGACAGCAGAATTGTTTGAATCCCTCCCCCACTTACATGGGAGGCAAGCAGTTTACCACTGAGGCACCCCCTAAGCCCAGCTTTGTTTTCTTTTAAAGCATATGGCATCCCTCTCACCCCCACTCAAAAGGCTATTTCTGTACTGGCAAAAGGGAAGCTTGCTTTCTTTACACCAGTATTCTCTGACTGTGATGGGGAACACCATGAAATTCATATTTGAACAGTATAGAAAGAGGCTTTAGATATTGGCTGAAGATTATTCAGCAAGAGAGAAAATCAGGCCTGACTCAGGCACCTGAAAAGTTATGAGAAGGTCAAGTTCTGAATTTAGCTTTTTAGCTGGCCCTTAAGTGTGCCCAGACAAGAGAACTTTTTGGAGTGACGAAAATATTGTGTATCTCAATTAGGGTGGTGTCACACAGATTTGGCATTGGTTAAGACTTATTATATTGTAGCCCTAAAATGAACACATTTTATTGTATGAAAAGTATAGTTCAACAAGGTTAAATTAAAAGTAAAAATCAAGACAAAAAGTAAGTAATAAATAGAAAACAAAAGGAAGCAAGGGGAAAAAAGGAAGAAAAAAGAGGCTTTAGATGAAAAGAACAATACCTGGTTTCTGGCCTCCTCTATTAAGCAGAAATATTACTTTTGTTGTTTTGTACATAATTTATATTTTATGGTAAAATAATTTTAAAGTTAATATAGAATATATGCATAATAACTAAGGCTATATGCATAATATATTAATGCAAAATTATTCCACCACTCTTACTAAATATTCATACTATATTTCCAATGAATAACTATACTGTATAAGTGTTTAGATATAGAATATAAATAAAATTAAGATTATATGAAATTATGTGCAAAATTTGCACAAATGGCATTGCGCTACACATAACATTCTACTGTTAATCGTTTTTATTTAAAAATGTGTGATTTTGTGTGTATACATGTGTGTGATGTTGGGGAATGAACCTAGAGCATCATGAATGTGAGGTAAGTTCTTACTACTTGAGCTCACCCACCAGCCTGGAAAGTTTGGGTTTTTTTTTTTTTTTTGAGATTTAACCTTATTTCTCTTTTTAAAAACATAGTTTTGGTTCAGTGGTTTTCACCAGAGGATCATTTTGTTCTTTGGGGTTCTTTGGCAAAGCCCAGAGAGCCTGTTGATTGTCACAACAGTGAGTATGCTACTGGCACCTGCTGGCGACAAGCCATGGATATTACTTCAACTCTCCTATGCATAGGACAGTCCCCAACCACAAAGAATGATCTGGCTACAAATGACAATAGTGCCAAGTTGTGAAACCAGGGTATAGAGTCTTTGGAAGACAGAATGTGACAAATTCCAGGATAACAAAAATGCCTATTATTATTATTAAATAACATAAGAACATTTAACTGCACCAACTGTGCATGTGGGAGAGAAGCCTACCTTCCTGCTACGTCTGGTCCCAGGGAGAAGGCCGGAGTTGGCAAGCTGGGAAAAGTCCTTCAGCAAAGACTCTTGAATGTGGGCTCCTCAGGATAAGGTGATGGGGCTCTTTGGGTAGGAGACCTATCAAAGGAAGCAGAGGGAGGTGACCTGGTGATGCAGCAACTCCTATCAGATAGGATGGGAGGGCTGTGGCAGTGGCTGGGCTTCACTGAATTCAGGCTCTTTACATTGATTCAGTGTTTCCATGCATTGCAACTCATACTTTAAAATAATGCCTCAGCAAATAAAATGAAGACATGTTATCAGAGAAATAGAGGCTCCCAAAGATGTATATTTTTTCTGGAAATAGTGAGCTCTACATTTCTGATGGAGACAGTTTGTGTTACATGCAAAAAAGTCATAATGCTACTGGTGTAGCTCAGTGACAGAGCACTTGCCTAGCATGTAAGATGCTAAATCCTACCCTCAGCACTGGAAAAAGTATTGGCCACACCTTGGTAGGGGGTGGTAGAGCCCTGACTCTCAGGAGCCAAGGGGCTAGCAGGCCCTTTGCTGTGGTTGAGTGGGCCCTCCTGGAGCCATCCTGGAAAAGGGAGAAGGCCCAAAACGCCCCACGGCAGCACAGCTCCCAGCTCTCCAGAAAGGGCTCTAAAATCCTGTCCTAGGCTGGCCAAGATCTTATGGCAGATTAGGCACCAGACAGCTGGACTGCAGGTCTGTGTTCAGTGGTCCCAGACTTGGCACGAACGAGCATGCCACTCCGTTTCTGGTCACAATGAGGAAGGCAGATGGCCTGAGTCCTAGGCTCTCCAAGGAGAGCAGATCCTCCAATTTCCTATTGCCTTCCTTTCACTGCTTGAGGGCTTATAACCCCAGCTTCTTGGCATAGGATTCTGGGGCCCTTCTTGGGCAGGGGGCACCTGGAGCGGCTCACTGGGTACTGGGGCAGGAGGAATAGGCTTGGACTATCACCAGGGCAGGCTGTGCAACTGATCCAGGTTCTGGACATGCCATAGCCAGCTCCTCGTGTAACTGTCATGAATGTGGAAAAGATGTGGCCTAAGGAGGAGCCAGCAGCCTCCCCCATCCTCCCAAGTCTCAACAGGCTCTGACCCACAGGGGCTCGGGACACTGAAGCCCCAGGAGCAGAAAGGCTCAGTTTTCAGGGCAGGCCCACTTCCCAAGGGCACTCCGGGAGTTGCAGTATAATAACCATGGTTCCTAACTCCTGTGGTTGAAGCTTTGACATGTGGGGCTTGTTAAGGGCAATGTCTTTCTCAAAGTTGGCTAACTCCTAGAAAGAACAAACAACTATGAGTGTGCCTTTCACATGCAAACCAAGCTCCAGAGGCCACATCTTAAACATTTCCTTAGAGGGTTTACAGTGGGGCTACTTCTCATCCTCAATCATCATCCCTTGCCCTCAGGTCAAGTACCAGACAATTAGGGAAGGGCCTTTGCTCCAGAGGCTGAAATCATTCAAACTGGCTTACTCTGCCTTGCCGGTTACTTGCCACAGACTCCAGTGAAGATTATTGCTCCTTCTGATTCCTAACTGACCCTGATGTTCCTCCACCTTCCTTTACCTGGCCCTGCACAATGTGTCATGTCTCCTGCTTCTAGGGACTGAATAAAACAAACTTCTTCCTCCCTGAGGGTTATCACATGCATGCATGTTTTACTAAATCAGATTGAAGCAAATCCCAGGAACCCTTAAAATACACAGCTTCCAGAGTGGACTAAAGCAGAGAGTTTGCAGAAGACATGCCAGAGTTCAGATCCCCCATGCTCAAAAATGTGCGGGTCTAGGAATCTAGGGTCTCCATTACTAGCTGTTACCTGGCAAGAAAGCACTTAACCTTGCTGACCTTCACTTTCTTCACATGAAAAATGGAGACAATAATTATGCCATCAGAGAGTTCCTGGGAAGAAGTATGGAGTCATTCAGTACTCAAAAATAATAGTACCGTCAGTGATTATTTCCCACAGTTATTTGTCTTTACCATTTTATTCTGTTTAAAATATACTCTTAAAGAATGGCACATTTTAAACCTATTCATCTTGTTATACTAGTGCTTAAAATAAGACACAAGCCACAGAGATTAATTCAAAATTTTTCTAGTAGCCACACTCAAAAATAGAACCTGGTGAAATTTTAATAATGTATTTGTATCAAATATACTCAAAATATATTATCGCTTTAATATGTAATCAGTTTGAAAAATTACTGAGACAGCTTACTTGTCAGTACATCCTGAAAATCTGTTGTATATTTTACAATTAACAGCATATCTCAGTTCAGATACTGAACTGTCACCAGAAATCCTTGATCTATATTTAACAATTTATACTTAAAAACATAAAAAATACACTGAAGTGGTTACAAACATCCTTAAAAGCTTGCCAATAACTGAATCTTTATTCTTAGGTTGAAATTTAAATGAATAAATATTAAACAAAATTAGAATTTTCTTTTCTTAGTAGCACTAGTATTTCAAGTGCTCAATAATCATAGCACAATAGTAATCCACTTAAAACATACTCAGAACAATCCTGTATTTTAACTTTTGCTTATCTTGATGATCCCAATATTCTTAAATAACAAGATTGTGATGTTCTATCTTCTCATTGTAGAATGCAACTTATCATTTAAGGTTAGTGATCTTTTTCACCTTTAAAAATACTCCTTGGGAAGAGGCTGGGGGCATAGCTTGGTGATTCAAGTATTTACGTAGGAGGCTCAAGGCCCTGGGTTCAATCTCCCAGCACCACATAATAGCTAGGCATGGTGACACATACCTGTAATCCTAGCACTCCCAGCACTCCAGCAGCTGAGGCAGGAGGATTGCTGTGAGTTTGAGGAAAGCCTTCGCTACACATTGAGTTCAGGACCAGCCTTAACTACCAGTGAGACCCTGTCCCAAAAATCCAAACCAAAACAAAACTAAAAAATACTCCTGGGCCTTAGAATGTATTTCAGTGGTTAAAGCATTTGCCTAGCATGCTCAAGGTTTTGGGTTTGATTCCTCAGCAATAAGCCAGGTTAAGTGGAATATATGCCTGTAATCCCAACACTTAGGAGGCTGAGGCAGGAGGATCACTATGCATTCAAGGCCAGACTGGGCAACATAGTGAGTTCAGGACGAGTCTGAACTACAGAGCAAGGTCCTGCCTCAAAATAAAAATATTCCTATCATAGCCAAACTATTTTCATCCAGTTTTCATCAAAACTTTCAAATTTGACTTCATTCTAATGCACACAAAGTATCAATGACAAATCATTAGAAGTGGTTGCTTCTTTAACACATGACCATATACAACTGTTTGAAAATAGACAGCCTCATCAACACATAACATTTAATAGTTTCCTTATCCAGAAACGAGGTCATTGAGAAAGGCATATGACAATCTGGTGTAAAATTAAAAATTTAAAAAAACACAAAGAAATTTAGGCAAGAACAACATTTAATTTTACTTTGAAATAAGATTTACTTGAGGAGAAAATAAAAAATTCATATAAGAAAGTAAGTTAACATTTCAGTGAGGGATCAACATTTGTTCATTCCTAGTCTCTGATTTGCATGAAATAGTAATATCCAAAAATTCATTTGCATTTAAAGCAGAGAAGATACTTGAGATAAAACAGATTCTCCCTATAAGAATTGACAGGAGTTAAAGAAGACAGGTATCTTCTTTGAGAGATGAGCACTCCAAATATGTCTCTTTTTTTGACACAATAAAACTAACTTAGAAAGGGTTCGAGGAAGAAAATCCTATTTCTTTACATTCTTGCTGTATTTCCCTACAGATTACTACTACTTGTCTACCACTCATGAACTTACCTTCAGGCATTATCCTTTGTTCTCTTGAAAGGGACTCCACCTCCATATCCTACTGCTTTTATTTCAGAAATGCTTTATAAGATCTGCTTTCTCTATTTCTATGACCACAGCCTTCATGTAGGCTCCTATCATTTCTCATTTGGATTAATCTGCCCTTGTAGACCTGCATTGTTGTCTGGATTAATCTAAAAAGATTGACTAATTAAATAAAATAACACCAAGTCACTCTCTTGTTTTAAAAATAACCACTGTCTGAGCCTATCCTTGTAAGCTTCAGTGGTTACTATTCTCCTGGCCCCTATCTACATACAATGTACATTCTACATTGTGGCTATGTTACTTTGCTTTGTGGGCATTTCCTGAACATGTTAACCTATCTGCTTCTGCATCGAATTTTCCATTCTAATTCTCTTGGAAAATTCACATTCAGCCTTCAATGTGTCTTAAGTTAATTTTTTCTGGGACATAATACTCACACCCACAACATATAAGAAGAAAGGTTTATTTTAGGTTAGTTTCAGGAGGTCTCAGTCTGTTCATAGGTAGACTTAACTGGTGGTAAGGGTCTAGCAAAGAATAGCTGTTCACGGCACTGCAAAAGGAAGGGATCAGGCCTGCAGGAAGAAGCTGGGACAACACAACCAGCAATCTAACGCACCCTACCAGGCACCACCTCCCAACAGAATTTGAAACCTATACACAGTCGAAGTCCACAACACCCAAATATCTGCAGATCTAACCTATAATGATATCCAATATAAATATCACTTTAGTGAAATCAGACTCCTCATATGCCTTCCTCTGGGGTTCCATAGCACTTTTTTCAAAATCATATTTGCTTCATAATTCTAATTTCAAGTGAGTTCCTTTCACCATACTGAACTCTGGTACCCTGTAGTACCTGGCACATAAGTGGCAATCAATAAATGTTCAATAGATAAATATACAAAGTATAAAATATATACATTAGATACCCAAAAAATATAAAATGTATTTTTCTTGCCCAGTAATCCCTTTCTACTATATTACAGTTTAAAATGTGATTAAACAGTATTACTATTGAATATAGAAATTATTTGCAAAGTCAACAAGGATGGGAGAAATTAATGTATTTCAACACACACAAAAGAAATAAAGATTTTTTTTTTTTGAGAGAAGGTCTCACTCTCTAGTCCAGGCTGATCCTGAGCTCACTATGGAGCCCTGGCTAGCCTCAACTCTCCTGCCTCAGCCTCCCTAGTGGTGGGGATTACAGATGTATATCACCATAACCAGTTATCATGTGGTGATGAGGATCAAACCCAGGGCCTCATGCTTCCTAGGCAAGTGCTGTAATCATCAAGCTGTGCCCTCAGCCCTAAGAAATAGATTGTTTTGTCAAAGCCTTCATTTTATTTCATGTTCTCTTCTGCAATTATAAAATCTACATGTAGAGATATATGCAATTCTTAATAAAAATTACTTTAATAAAATAAATGTGCATAAAAATAGATGGTGGACTGGACATGCAGCTCACTAGCAGAGCACTTGCCTAGCATAACTCATAATACTTAAAAGGTGAGGGACAGAGGTAAAAGATGCAGTCTATCCACACAATGGAGCATCAAAGAGGATATCTTGTCCTCGCACATTAAAACATAAATGAGATGAATCTTAACGACATTATGCTAAGCGAAGTAAGCTAGTCACAAAAGACAAATATTATATGATTCCAGTCACAGGAAGCTTTTAGAGTAGTCAGACCCATAGAGACAGAAAGTAGAATGGTAGCTGCCAGGGGCTGGGAGTAGGAAGAATAAGGGCTTATTTACTGGGTATGGAACTTTCATTTTACAGGAGGAAAAAGAGTTCTAGAAAAATAGTGACAGGTGCACAATAGATTGAATGCACTTAATGTCATGTGTGTGATGTGTATCTGATCACAATTTAAAATAAAAAGATAAGTGTGTTTTCTGCGACTACTAAAAAAAGAGGTCAATGTGACCAAGAGGTTGGTTTAATGTGTCACAAGTTCCTTTAATTACTGTTAGGACTACTGGATCTTGCCCTTATCTGACTTATTTGTAGAATCTTCAGATTCCACAAGGAAAGATTATCCATTATTCAGGCATGCAACTGGGTCACAAAAGATGGTGAGAGGATAAGACTGTTTTGCTTTTACGGTAGTAGGGATTAGACCCAGGGCCTGTATACTGACCTATATTCTCAGCCCTTTTTTATTTTGAGAAAGTAAGTTACTAGGCTACCCAGGTTGAGCTTGACCTTGTGATCCTCCTGCCTTGACTTCTCACAGTGCTGGGATTACATGCATGTACCATCTTGCCTATCTCACTGATTTCTTGAAGCCAGAATCACAAACACTGTCTGTCTCTCCACCAGGTATTGATGGGTGGTGACTGCCAGGAGTGCTGCACTCTCCCAGAGGGGATGCACTAGGAGAGCAGGGCGAGGCAATTCGCAGGACTATCCACTATCTAGTGCCACACATGAGGCAGCCCCCTTAGGGAGGACCACAGAGGCCAGTAGTAACTGAAGTTCTTAGGAATCTGGCACTTAGGACCTCAGTCAACTGTCAAAAAGCAGAGGACCAAGGAAGGTCAAAAAATATGGTGCAGAGAGTAATCATTCTGTCATCTTGTAAAAGTAACACACCTCAGTCTGTTCACTAATGCCACTGAAGCCCAGTGCCATCAGTCCTGTCACAGCAGCAAAATGTGTAGAGATAAGTGTCATGTAGAAGTAGCATTTTCATAAGAGTTTTGTTTTCTTGATTATTTCCTGAGTCCTAGTCCTCAAAACTAGGTAAAAATACAAAGTCAAATTTACTTAATTTTCAATGATAGCAGACTATTTTCAACAACAAAAATGAGAGAAAAAATTTTGGAAACCATACTTATAATCAAGCATGTCAGATTTTAATTGGTTTGTTAGTAGAAATAAAGGATCACGTGGTCTGCCATCTGGTAAATGCTCATGCCACATGAGCAGGCATGCTGATTTCACCTCTATGGAAGTAACCTGGGAGGATGAGGCAGCTAGTCTGTAAGACCTGGGTAGATTGATTATCAGCATTGCTAAGGCCCTTTTAGCTTGGTCTATCACATGCACACAGATGTGATCTATTATGGTGTACACAGTCTATCACAGGCACTAAACATATGGATGATGTTGATTTTCTTTTCTTTTCTTTGGTACTGAGGATTGGCTCTAGGGCCTCTTCACACATGCTAGGCAGGTGCTGTACTACTAAGATACATTCCTCTCCCCTTTGATGTCAATTTTCTTCTACAGAGCCAAACCGCAAGCCTGTGCAGCAGTAAGTATTGATGACTTCCTGATAATACTGATAAATTTGTTTGGACACCCGTGTGTGAAAAACAGAACCTATGCATATCAACCTGGGGTGGCCCTGTTCTTCGCCTTTCGGGGGCACCACGGATGGGGAGAATCAAGACCAAGAGAAAACTAGGTGGAAAGTGAATTGACAAAAGTAATTACCATGATCCTCTGCATCTTTCCTTGCCACTACAAATGAGTCCAAGCATTGGAGAAAGTGATGAGGTATCTGCTATTCAGTGAAATCCCCTGAATGGCACAGGGTCAACCTCCTGTTTCCACAAACAACAGAAATCTGTCTCTGGTTTACTGACAGACAGGCCTTTCTCTTGCACTGGTTGCCCAAAGGTAAGAAATTTAAAGTCTTGGTCTTGCTTTGTTTTCTTTCAGGAGGTGGGGAAGCAAAAGTTCCTTAGCAGTATAGGCCTTGGGCCAAGGCTTCCTGGAAGCAGCTAGACCAGTGGTTCTCAAGAGAGCCAACTGACCCCAGAGGACATCTGGCAATATCTGGAAACATTTTCAGTTCCTAAACTAGAAGAGGGTCCTAGTGCCATCTAGTGGGTAGAGGCTAGGGATACTATTCAACATCCTATAGTGTAGTGGTCCCCAGCTTTTTTGATACCAGGGACAGGTTTAATTGAAGACCATTCTTCCATACCAGCAGTAGCCAGGGGGAGGGGAACTGGGAATGAAGATCAGCGGAGACATTAGAATCTAATAGGAGGACGTGCAACTGGAGCCCACTGATGGGAGGCAGAGCTTTCTCTCCAACCCACCAGGGGGCTGCCCATCTGCCCCAGCAGCCTGATTCTTCCAAGACCAGGCTACCAGTCAGACAGGTACCAATCTGCAGCAGGAGCTTGGGGACCACTGCTGTAGTGTGGATGGTAGCCCCACAACAATTTCCCTGCTACAGTGAACAAATCCTGCTCCATGGGAACTCGGCATATTCTTTTTTTTTTTTTTTTTTTTTTTTTACTGTCAACCCATAGCCCACTATTTTCTTAATCACTGAGTAGATCTGAACACAATTTTTACAAAATAGATTTGAAATGACATAAACTTCAGTATCATAATCTTAGCAGAATGCAAAATCCTTCTAGAAAGCCCTGCTTTTGTTTTAAAGGTGGCTGCCACAGAGAGACTGCACATCTACTCGAGATGTGTGGCTGATAGTTAAGACAATTCATAATCCTCAAAGCCAATTAATGAGGACACTCCTGCGAAGACTAGGGAAGAAGGAGTACCATCCGGTCCCTAAGATGATGCTCTCAGTTATCTTTAATCGTGTGCCACTTCATTCAGGAAGTCTTACCCTCATGTGACACCAGCCCAAGGAAACTGGCCTGCTGCTTCAGCTGCCCCTTTTATGCCTACAATGCTACTGTCACTTTCTGCACTTCTGTTTACAAGTTCAGCTCCCAGCAGGTTTCTCTCCCTGCCTAGCTCTTCCCTTTGCTTAACTTAGATCACTTCCCCCATTCCGCCCCCCCCCCCAGCCCCCCAGAGGACCTGGTCACTGTCCCATAAGGAAAACCAGCTTTTGCAAAGGGCTTGTTTTTCCAAAGATAGTAAACTCACATTTTTATCCTCCCCTCCTCTTCCTCCTATGAACAAAAAGCAAAGATTTCTTGCAGAGGCTTTATTTTCAGATTTTTCTTACATAAGAAAAATGAAATAGCAGTAGTGACTGAATTAATCAGGACTTACGTGAGCAAAGGCACACTGTCACTAAAAAGGTGTCAGTAATAATCTGTCACTGATCAGCAGCAAATCCTCTTTAGATTCCATGGAAAAAAAAAAATGTGCTTAGTTTTAGTGATTTCATCAGCTCTTCAAAGGTGGAAAGCGCCTTCCTGCCTTAGCTCCTCAGTGTCTGATTTTCTACCTTATCTCCAATTTCCCTACTTCTACTTGGTGTTTGCACTTATTATGGCTTGTAACCTCCTCACTTCTCTGCTTACCCGTTTATAATATGATCCCCTTGTATTGTGCAAGTTCTGAAATCATAGCATTGTGGTTTTTCTTTCACAACATTTATCACATAGGTTGGTCACGATTATATACATGCATGCTACTTTGCATACCAGTAGGTGTTCAACCAATACTTGTGGACTCGATGAGTAAGATGAAGAGCACTGCAGGGAAGGTTTTTCTTTTTGTTTCATTTCCTATTAACCACTGATCACAAGACTATTTTTCTTGAAGAATCTCTATTTCTTTCTTGCCTTACCCATGGCCATCAGCTTAGTCCAGGCCCCTACTCCCCTAACTTCACAGGAAACCACTTGGTTTTTGTTCTTCTCACACACTCGTCTGCTCCTGTGTCCTGCCACTCAGCAGTTTCTTAAATTACCACCTTCGTCATGATGTGTCATGTTACCAACCGTACATCACGCTGTATGTGTCCAAGTGCCCAGTGTTCCTACCAAAAGCCACCCCGTGGATCTCATCTCCTTCCACATCTCCCTTCCCACATGCTGGTTGGCCCCTGCTGCTCCCGTCGGGTGGTCCAAAGCACTGGAAATGGAAAACACTCAACAGGTTTTGAAGACCTGGTACAAAAGAATGTAAGCTTGCTCATGAATAATTTTTACACTGAATACACATTCAAATGATAATACCCTGAAAATCCTTGATTAAATAAAAAACACTACTAAATTAATTTTACTTCTTTCCCCCTTTTCTAACCTCTTAGAAAAGTTAGAATTACCTTTGTGGCTCATATGGCATACCTACTGAACAGCCTTACTGTGTATTTCATTTGCTTATTATCCCGGTACCTTGTTATGTTCTTCCCTTCTCATGAGAGATGTGCTATTTCTATAACTGCAGACTACCTCTGTAGGCCTCACTCCTAGCGTAGTGATACAACACACAGGGACTCTGCCAATGACTTTGTTGACAATAATCACATAATCACAAATTGCCTTGTTCAAGCATCAGGGCTGTGAAGAGGCACTTTGATGCTGAGTCTATTATCCACTGGACATATTATCAGTACAGGGACTAAAGCCCACCTTTCCTGTGGTCAGTTCTAGGGCTATTTGTTGGTACTAGGGAGCTGAACATACTCTGAGGCCAAGATGCAGTTCTACGAGGCTCTTATTTGGCCCATTGTTTCTCAAAGTTATTGGAAACTTAAAGAAAGACAACAGTGTCTGAGGCATCCCAGCCTCTATCAGAGGTCTCTGTGAAGAGTTCCAAGGCAAGCCTTTTAATACTATTGTTCCTCAGCTCTGGTGATCTTCAAGTTAGTTGGAAAAAAAAGAAGAGAACAAGTTTGTAAGATTAGTGCTGTCACATGCGGCTTTTTCTGAAGCTGGAAATGTACATGATAATATGGAGTAGGCACAAGGGGCTATAAAATTTAAACGTATTAAAATTTACACATAAATAATCAAAAATGACTTCTGGCTACATTTTAGACAGTGTCATTCAAGTTATCTCGATTTTTTTCTTTTTTCTAAAAGTAGAGGGATCATGAATATTAAGAATTACTGGAATATTACCAAATTGGTACTATTTCCATTCTAGCTGAAATTCTTTACAATTCATTAATAAATTAGCATCATAAAATTTAACTTTCTGTGGTGTAGGATCTCATACCTTTTCTTAAGGTGACAATCAGGGCTCAATTTCAATACGTGATCCACTAGATGAAACTGATTTTATTTTCATCTTGAGTAATAGGTATAGGCTTTTATCTGTTTTGTTATATTACAAGTTGTCAAAATTAAGATTGTCAGCAGTTACAGCATGTTAACTGAGATAGCAGCACATGGTAATCTGAGCTGACAGCCAAAGATGACCATCAGAAAGGAAAAATGCGAGCAGGCACAGAGAATAAGCCTGTTGTGAAATGTTGCTTTCTAAATATGCCATAGCCTCCTGTGTTCATTCACTCTTTAAAAAGGGTCAGATTCAAACATCTGAGGGACGCACTGAGCTGATGAAGATGGGTAAAGATGATGGTGATGCGGCTGCCTTACAGAAGCAGCAGCCACCACAGAATCCTCACTGTGAGGCAGGCACTAGCAAAGGATTCTGCATTCATCTTTTCTAAATCTCAACAATCTTGGGTCACTCTTGCTCACCAGTGTATACTGGGCCTTCTCTTTGGCTACTGAGCTGCCAGGAACAATAACTATTATCTTTCCCACTAATCAGATGAGAGATAGGTTATCAGATGAAGAAGCCCTCACTGGGGCAGCAAAGAGCATGATACTCTCCTGGGTGAAGACAGATCAAGACAGTACAGTATGCCAAAAGCCAAAAAAACCCCAGTGCCCCAATTCTCCTACCAACTTAGAAACAGGAATATATCATATGATGCAGGAAATTAAGAAAAGCTGCCACTTCCAAATCAACTACTGCACCCTTGCTTCCTTTCTTCCTTTTCTCCTTCCTTCCTTCCTTTTGTTAGCACTAAAAACAATAAATTGACCTAAGGACATAGGCATGCTGTTTGGATCTTTAATGTTAAACTTTTCTAAATAAAAATAACCAACACAAAAATCAAGAAAAAAATCCCACACTTAAACTAAACATCAGTAATTCAGTTACTATAACTAACTTTTTTTCAGTTTAAGCCTTGCCAGCCTAGGTAGGATGTGAGAATACCCGGCCACCAGAAATGTATTATGATCCTAGCCAGTTCTCTTCAATGAGAACATAGTCAATGTTGAAGAAAACAAAACTCACAATAAAAACATATCCATCAAGTAGTTTCAAAAGACAGGTTTAGTTAGGTTAGCACTGCTAATGAATTACTTTTCCTACCATACACAGGTTCAATGAGAGTAACGTAAAGAGGAAAATTTGAGAAACCTGGAATCTTGAAGCAAGGCAGTATTTGAAAACTATGCAAATTCATTGTGAATCGTGGAAAATTTACAAAACATTTAAAAGATGAAGTCAATTTGTTAAATTCATCCCTCTATTATCACATATATCCTCTCCTATCATCTCCATAGTTTTCTACCAGGGTTATCCCCATCACTGGGGGTGGATTTGGAAATGATCGTTTGGGAATGGTGCTCTTGGGTGAGATCAGGGATGTCATTCAACATCTACAATACTTCGGAGAGTTCCTGACAGCAAAGAATAATCTATATTAGTAGTGACCAATGTCACAGTGGAGAATCCCTGCAGCATCCTGACATGACCAGTAACTTGTTTTTCTGGGGAAAGAGTTGGAAGTTTTGAGAGAGACCATCTGCTCCCTTAGCTGATTTCCCAGGTTTTTTGTGACATATACATTTGTAAGCTGGTCAGCTACAATTAACTGAGATTTGTAACTCACGACAGAATACTTCAGAACACGAAGCTATTGAAATGCTTGAAAACATTAATATCCAGCTTCTGAGATGTTAAGAGTCACAGAAATAACCTGCAGTCTGTGGCTTAACCTTAGCAAAGAGAATTACTGGCAGGAAATGATAGATACCAGGTTTCAAGATATTTGAAACTGGATATCCCTCACGTTCAGTTTCCACATGATGTCATTTTAGCAAGCTAACCCTGGTCCTGAAAGGATTTTCCACATTTATTTTAATGGTTCAACAGTGAAACTGTTATGTTCACTTTCTTAAGGCATATAATCCCACACGGGACTGCCAATGACACCATATTTACAAATGCTTAACCCACGGAATTGTTATAAACCCAATGGGCTTTTATTGCTGTCTTTAAGGAAGTGCTGTACTCACAGGCTTTGTTGAGATTCCTAAATGTAGGTATACACAAGATTAGGTGCATTCAGGCAGTTATGGCTATCGACTTAAGTACAGGCAAAAAGACTGTTGGAACATGCTGCATGTACCTGGAAACTGAGAACTTGGAACCTCCTCTGGAGTGGCTTGCAGGGAGCCACTTGAATGACTCTCTGGCTACTCATCATCCCCGTTTTCTGCTTGAAATCTTGAGCAGCTGCCAAATAACTTGCAGGGACCTAAAAGAGTAGAGGAAGAGGGGTGGAGGAGGAAAAGCCTTTAAGTAAGAAACTTTATAAACAGAAAATAACATTCATACCAGTGAGTTCTTACCCAGAGCTGGGTGTGTATCATTTATGAACTGGGTCTCATATTGCTCCTAATAAAATCAGAAGGACTCATAAAGCCCTGTCTGATCTCAAAGAGGAATCTACTTGAGCACAAACCTAACCCAGGCTCAGAGGCAGGAATTCTGTCAAAATGCATTTTCATTTCAACATTTATTATTATTTCCTTCGCTCTGGGCACTGCGTTGGGGGCTGAGATACAAATACACTAGGTATGAAATCCATGTTCCAGGTGAGTAATCTCCCCTCTTAGGAGCACGTAGTACAAGGAAGAAAACGGCAATTATCAGTTCACAGCAGGGTACTCATCTCATGCCTCCTCAGATTCTGTCTTCTCCTGCCAACAGAAGTGTGGCCATGCTAGGGCAGGGGGAACATGGCAAAGGACACAGTAAAAGAAATTAGGGGCACTAATCTATTTTACTTAAAGACATGAACTCACTTTCTTCATAATACCTTTCGAAGACTTAGTGTTATGGTTTTGATATTGAATGTTCCCCCAAAGCTTCATGTTTTGGAAGGTAAATGGATTGTGGGGATTATGCATATTAGTGGATTAACCCATTGCTTGATGGGAAGATTCTAGTCAGAGCTCAGAAGACCAGAACGCCAATAGAAGTGTGGACTGGAAAGGCCAGGCTGAAGAAGTTTCAGACGAGAAGGAAGACTGTATGGGCAAGTGGTCTACAAACCATGCATGCTACGCTCTGGCAAAAAGTTTTGTCAGCATTTTGCCCTTCTCCAGAGACTTTGCCTGAAACTGAAATTAGGGGCCATGGGCTACTTAATCTGGTGGAGAAAATTTCTTTAAACAAATCTCTCTATTCTCCCCAGCCCCACTGATTCTGTTTTTCTGGAGAACTTGTCTTTTTTCCGATAGTTCCTTGGCTTGTGTCAGAGATGACATCAGTCTTCCCAGGGCATTCTGTGTCACAGTGCCTAAATATCCTCTTTAATCAAGGACACTACTATAGTAAACTAGGAAAGACTTTAATGTATCTCATTTTAACTTAATTACTTTTGTAAAGACTCACTCTCTTTATAAAGTCACATTCTAGATACTAGGATCTAAGATTTACGTATATAAGTTGGGAGAGGGGCACATCTAAACTCATAACCAGCAGTGACATCAAAAAAGCATCAGAAATTCTCAAACCAAAGTTAAAATTATTTTTGTTCCTATACACGCACACACATATTTAGAGACGTCAAAATGTCTCAAATGAAAAATTCCCTTGTTTAAGTCATATAACAGTTGGCTCAGGATTTAAGACAGGTTGCTACTAATTATACACCTTCAGTACACTATCATGACAATGTACATGGTTTTAAGTGTGTTCACTATCTAAGTTCACAGGGCAAGTTTAAAAAGCAACAGGTCATGAGTTTTCTGAATATAGAATTTGATTCTTCCTCTCCCACCTTTAACTAATTAAGGAAAAGTTTAAATTTATTCAAATATTGTAAGCCCAACATATTAAATCACTCATATATCCAACGCTACATTTCAACAATGACCAGTTTGCCCTGGATGGACCCTCTGGAAGCTAAGCTTTCTCTGCTGTATGTTCTTTGCTACCACTGATTAACATATGGCCTGCGTTTCACTAACACATTCCTCATTTTCTGACTTGCAAACTTAGAAACATGTTGAAAAAAGGTTCTAAAAAAATATTTTAGGGGTTGGAGGAATAGTACAGGGATGAAAGCACTTACCTAGCAAGCAGAAGGCCCTGTCTTTGATTCCCCAGTACCACATAAGTTAGGCATGGTGGCGTGTGCCTGTAATACCAGCACCATGGAGGCTGAGGCAGAAGGATTGCCATATGTTTCTACAAAGTGAGTTCAGGATGAGCCTGGGGTACAGAGAGGGTCCTTGTCACAAGAAAAAAAAAACAATAACAACAAAAAACAACTTTTGAAGTCTTTCACAAATCACATATTCATTAAATGCCCTCAAAGCTTGAACTGTCCCATTAAACCACTTCTATGCAAAAATTACCAATAAAAGGTTACAATAATAATGAAGAATTCCTTGCTGTCAAAATGACTATTCACATTCTCATCTGACTTTGAAAGGAAGCCATTCTTTTGCAATTACCTGAAACCTAAATCAGGAATGACACTGTCATTTTAGAAAGGTTTGCTTCTTCCTTATACCCACTTCTTCTCTGATGACATGATGCCAATCTAAGGTTACCAAAAGTTTCACAATACACTTCTTCACCTGATTTGTGTCTTGCAACCCAACTGCAATACCCAATGCAGCCAATGAAATGCAATACATGTCCCTCTTTCTAACATTCCCCTAATTCTCGCAATTCACTATTGTATCGCAATTCTAAGGAATGGCAGCCTTTTGCCTGTTTCTAAGGAGCAGAGGACGGCTCTGTATAGGAACAGTAAACTGTGTCTTTGTTGCCTTGGGCTTTTTGGTGAATTCCAGCCTAGGTACTGATTTAGAAATATCTATGCTGATGGATAAACATTAAGCACATATGTTTATATATAAAATGGAATATTCCTCTATGATAAAGATAAATTTGAGTCATCTGTAGGAAAATGGTTGCACCTCGAGACCATCACACTTAGCAAACCTAATCAGACACAGATTAAATATGACATGGTTTCTCTAACATAAAAGATTCAAAATATGAACAAGTAAAAGCAAAACAAAAGATTGATGGAAGAAAACAGGCACATTAATTTTGTGAAGAGGAAAAGGTGATGGGGACAACAGTGGGAGAAGAGGGTGGGAAGGAAGAAGGAAAAGTAAAAATGATCAAGAAGTGATATGTATATGCTCACTCCTCCAGCTGAATGTAATAACTATGTATTACAAATACTAATAAAAATTTGGGGGAAAAATATCTGTAAGAAAGGAGGAAACCCTTAGAAATATTTTCATGTCCAGAATACTGAAGAATAGTGCAGGTCCTCACCTGGTGCCAGAAGAGGGTGAAGGGGATGGCCTTTGGTTCACTGTGGATACCCATACAAGCTGTAAGGTGACTTCTCTGAGATGTACAATGCTGCTTTTCTCACCAGATTTCTGGTTGTTTCCATATTCCAGCAACACCTGGAGCAGAGTAAAGACAGGCAGATTAGCAGTAATGGAAGCAGAAAAAGTGGAGAGAAATGTGGTTTTCAGTGGCTGACACAGAATAAGTTTTATCCAAATTAAGGTGTACCCATCTTTGTAAACTCCAAGTATTTCTCAAACTTTTCCGAGAAAAAAAAATGAGAATTAACACTGATATTTGTCAGGTCTTGAGCTCAGAGCATAATGACTCACGGGAGGCAGTCTCATTCCAAGAGCGTTTATTAACAAGACAGCACAGGCTGCTGGACTGTGTGGAGAGAGCTACAGCCAAGGCATCTGGGGCAAAGAAGTCTTTTCTACTCTCTACGGGAAATGGCTTTGAAAGGTTTCTGTGTGAGAGCGGCCTTGAAGAGTTTTTGCATTGTGAGAGAGGTGAGGTGGTTACCTCAGGGGCTACAAGTGTTGTGTGGGCCTGAGTCACATAACAAAAGAGGGCAAATGGTTATTTTAGCATCCTGAGTGTTAATGGAGAGGCATCTACTGCTAGGTTTGTTAGTAGTTTTCCTTCCCTTGTCTGGTCCCTGATGGCAGACCTGACAATATTAATAGTAATAACTTTCCAATAACCTTAGAGGAGCAACATTTAACATTAAATGTCACAGAAAATCCTATGAGTAATACTTGTATTTTGGAGGCTCCTCTCCTGTAGCTCTGGAATACAGCACAAAAGTAAAAGGAAAAAAGGAAGTGAGGAGCAGAAACGGCTCAGATTTGTCCGCAGGACACAACTGTACTGTTGGTTCCCTACAGTGGGGTGGCTGAGTCTGTCCATTGTCCCTGGCAATCAGGATGAAAGGTCAGCAACAGAGGGAGCCTTGGCTTCTGATACTGAACTCTCCTTACTTAAGTCTCTGCGACAACTATTCTAACTTTAAAAGGACACAATTGTAAGAGAATGTTTGAGATCTGCACAGTGAAGAAAGAGGTCTAGAGCGGGAAAGGAGTTATTCCCATCGCCACATTCTCCAAAGAAGCCCACCAGGACCCCAAACTCCTGAAAAGTAACAGCCTCCCCAATTTTGGGGCCTATCGAGGCGCATTATCGTATACGTGGAAAGGGGGAGTTCCTGTTCTGTCAGGCGAGCCACACTCCCGTTACTCACACTCCTGAACATGAATTAGGTCGCTCCCTCCGGGGCTTGAGTTTCGCGCCCGCGGTCATCTTGAACACGCCCCCACACGCTTCACCACGCCCCTCACGCTGAAAACGTCCCACTCGCTAATTCAGGTCCCGCCCCTCTCCATCCGGTTTCCGGCCCCCAAGAAGCCGGAAGTCCCGCCCTAGCCACACATCCGGCGCCCGAACCCGCACCGGCCTCTGTCCGCACCAAGAGCCGCATCTGTCGTCCATTCCGGCTAACCGTCTACAGTGACCAGAAGACTCCCGCGGCGGCTACACGCCTGCTCGAAATTTACCCACGTTCTTACCCTCCGTCTCCGCCATCTTTACCGCGCTCGAGTGCACCAAGGCCGCGCCCACACGTAAGGGCCCCGCCCTCAAGTTCAGGGCCTGTGTCTGTGTTCTGCCTACATCATGCTGCGCCTTCTTTTACGTAACTGGCCCCTCCTTACGCAACAATGCGAGGCTCCATCTATGACCTCGCCTCCGCTTTCCACCTAGTCCGATTCGCCCTGTAGTTTATTTCACAGCTCTGTGATCTCCGGGTCAGGCCCACCCTGCTTGCCAGAAATTCCTTGCTTGTGTCTGTGACACTGTTCTCCAATCTGGAAGCTTGCTCCCTTGCCTAGGACCAATTTTCAGGCAAACCTGAGCAACTTTGTCACGTTCTTAACGCGAGGACTAAGTACTACACTTGCAGGTCACGCCCCTTCCTTGTGGTCCCCGCTCCTCACTGGCAGGGCGGTTCCCATGGTGCTTAGCCCTTGTCTTCTGCCTTGGCAGGCCAGGTCTCTGTGGTTAACCTTACATTCATTTCCTCTTGGGTCGTCCCAGCCTACGCGCCCCTCCTGTAGGCTCTGCTTTGAGCCACTATAATCTTGGGCATGCCACCTACTTTTGCTTCAGTTGATTTCTTACTAGCGACCAAGTCCTAGAGGTAGACGTCAGCGGCCTTTGTAGAGTGAAATGAGCCTGTGGATTCCTAATCCTCCTCTAAAAAATAACTTTCTTCATGTGTTTCTCATCTCTAAGTGCTACCACTTGACGAGTAGAAACAGGATAGGAAACAGAAGTGGTTGAACAGTGACAAAACAATGTTTCTTCTAGCTAGGTTTCATATCCTCTGATCCGACCTAGAGGGCCAAATGGACCCATGTTTCCTCCATTTGCTCAGCACACATCAAATGCTCGGCAAGATGGGTGGAATAAGCACACTCCTCAACTGCCTGACATGGGCTCCTAGTGACTGGTCCTAGGCACCTAGTCCCCTCATATTGTCTAGTGCCTATCGAGACAACACCACAGTTAGACCTTTGCTTGCAGTCCACTCCTTTGAAATTACTCTTTTTACCTTTTACTTTTATCAAGAAAAAAGTGAGGAGGTTGTTGACAGTTTTTTTTTTCTGTCCAGAAATTTTTGATTAGGGACTCATGGAGGGAGGAAGAAAAATTTCCATTTACCATTCAGTCCTTTATTCATTCAAAAAGGATGTATTGAATATTATATTCCAGTGATAAGTAAGACAAGTCTTCTACTTGAGTTTGGATGGGAACAAGAAATAAGGAGAAAGTTAAAAACGTGGTAAGGGAGTTGATAGGTGGGAAAGGACTTAGTGTTTTTCTCTTAATCCAATTGTGAAAGTTTTGAGCAGCAAAAAAAGGGAGCCACTTTCATAGTGCTTACTACGGTCTTATACACAATAAATTCTCAGTAAATCTTTATTGAATATATGTCCTTTTCACTTGCATAGAAAGCTGCAGTTTTTACCTCGTTGGCAGTAAGATTTGCTACATATGATTCTGCATATGTCAGCAGTGAAGATTTTATGATGACATACAAAGTATGAGTTCCCTTCTCTCCCCATCTTCCATCCATTTCTTCCTGGAGGAGAGGGTATGTTTGGGGGGTTGGGATGTGTTTCATATTGCTTAGCTAAAAGCACAGAGTAATAACAACTTTCAACAAAACATTTTAATTAAAATTCCTGAGAATTCTACCTTATTTATATAAAATATTTGCAATGTCAGTTATCTTTTGCCTGAAAAAAAACTCACAGGAAACAGGACCAAATATATCCCATGTAAGTTACTTGTTTGATTACTGTAGCATTAGTTATATTTCTGTTTAGTCCACAAATGATATGAATGAAGCAACTTACCAAAGTGTAGACAACATTATACAAAAAGAAATCGTTGAAAGAAGCAAAGGGGGAAACTCACTGAGACAGAATAAATAAGACAGCCAGTTGCACATCTGCAAGTTCAGAACAGTCATTGAAGTTAGGCAATAGATTTGACTCTGAGCTCCTAATGACCAAAGAAAAGAGAAAGTAACAGTGATTTATTAGTATACAGTGTTCATAAAAACCAATTAATTTTTTTCTCTTTTGAGAACCACAATGTTTTTGTTTTTGTTTTTTGTTCTGAAAGAAGTACCAATTTCTCATCATGATGATGCTGTGAGTTGAGTGGGAAATAAAGAGTGATACAGATTCTCTCAATGCAAATTGTTGTCACAATCACAAAGCACTGTATATTGAATTGCTTTTTTAAAAAATCGTCTAAAGTTTCTTGTTCAGCTGAGTACCCATACCTGCAGTGATCTGGCTGAATTCAGGGTTTAGATTGTGGTTCCCTTTGACAGGAAATAAGTTCCTACCCACATGTCAACTCTTGTGCATTTGTATTATTTAGCTGAGTAACTGAGTTGGGAAGATTTGCGGCTCAGTCCATGTTCAGAAGGCATAAGTTCTTCAGTAAATCAAGACCAATAATGTCTATTGTAGGTACAGTACAAACGATAACATATCTACCATAAGGGTCTTGTTTGCACATCTTTTATGCGGTCTACAGAAACATTCTTCATTATAAAGCTTTAGATGAAATTCAGTTAGTATATGACTTAAGGTCATTATTGCTGGCCAAAACTCTATGGTGGAAGTGCTGAGATTGATTAATTCATGTCTTTATATGAATCTGAATGTGGGTAGTTCAGGATTCTGTTAGGAAATTAAGAGCATGTAGCCTGCTGGTTACATGGCCCAATGCCTCTAATCCCCAACCCTTTTTAGAGGTTGATGAAAGAAATACCTGAGGACAGAGCTAAACATGCGTGATTGAACTCCGGAGGACAGCAAAATAGATGATTAAGCATGAGTACTACTGCTCCATAGACGGTTGCAGCAATTTTAGCCTAGAAAAAAATCATGAGAAAACTCAAGAACTGCCCACACACAAACTTGCAACAAATTTAATTATAGGTCTAATTGGCTTTTATTTGTTATTCATGAACCGAGGTAACCTCCTTTCTACAAAACAGCATGAAAAATCCCACTGGGCAGCAACAGAACAGAGTGTACTTAGTCCTGTTTCCTGTGAGTTTATTTTTCAGGCCAAAAAATGACCTGCAGAACAAGAAAACAGAAAAAAAAAAAATACTGACTGGTTAGCATCAAGTTCCTGTAAGTTAGTAAACTTTTTTGTAAGGATTAAAGCAGAAAGGACTTTGTTATTATGTACACTAAATCAAATAGATGAACTATCCCATTTTCAGGAAAAACTGGTCTGTTTTGGTATTTACCTGCTTTCTTAAAACTTCACTTCGCTTATGTGGCATACATGACTGAGTCCATTTTGGTTTGGGGTGGGTTGTTGGATCTAGTTGAGGAGCTGGGTCCAAAACATTGGCCGCTTTGAATTTTGTCTAGCATACCTGAACAACACTGGAAACAGAAGAACATAGAGGAGGAAATATTAAGTGACGTCTTTTACTACATGAGATTCATACCCAAGACACACAGACATTCATGTATCCCATTTAAGGACCTATCCTTTCAGTTCCCATCTTAGGTCCATGAATTTGGCAGGATTATATTCACCTAGTTTATCTGAATTAATTTTTATTTCCAAGAAGTGGTGATTAACTTTCTTTGTAGAACAAAAAATGTTAACTTGTGAGTAATAAGACAAAGTTCATAATAGCTATGGCTATTGATTAACCTATGAAATTTGATGAGCTTTGTGAATACCCTAACTTCATATGATTTTCTCATCTTAACAAGGACATGAGGTGGGGGGTCGGAACCAAAAACATTCCAAAGCCCAGGGATCCTTGTTTATCCAGGACACTGGAAATTGTTTTTCTCTGGCTAGGAATGTAAAAGTCACATAGCAATGTTGCACTTTATTTTCATAGTCTCAAGCTTATTAGGATTCTGGTTTATGGTTAGTTTTCTTAAACTATGAAACATGCTATTAGCAATGCAAAAATGAATCAAATATAGATTGTCACTTAGAAACTGACAATTTTGTAGGAGACAAACGTAGATTGTGTTGTTAGTGGATGTACAAATGTGAATAAAATGTTATAAGAATGCAGGAGAAGGGGAGAATAAAAAGTTTGTGGTTAGACAAGTCAGTTTTGAAACTATACAGCAGAAATAAAAATTTCTCAAAGGAGATAACAAAATAGACATGGAATCATGGCCAGTATGTTTAAAGGTAAATGAGAGCTCACGGGATTCAAGTTGAGCAAACCAAGTGGAGAGTAGAGAGGTTACACACTGGTCAGACTCAGGCAATAGCTGGGAGAACAACACAGAGGAGGGTGGTGGGGCACTGGTGTAGATGGATCTGGAAGTCCTAGTTGGGTACAGATCTTAGAGGACAAAGGATTTGGATTCTGTCCTACTAACATTGAAGTTCTAATGAAGATTTCTAACATGGAAATGTCCTCTATATAATTGGCCAAAAGAAAGACAATAGAAGATAGGAAGGGGATTCTGTGACAGCATGTTTCTCATTTACTAGTATTAACAAATCATGGGCTATTAAACTGGCAGCCCATATGTACGCAGGGCTCCAGTAACCAGAAAATTGTTCTTTCTCATTAGCTACCTTAATAAAAAGTTAAATTGGCTTAGTTTGATAGTACTTGCAGAATATAGAACAAATAGTGTCACAGTCTCATAGTGTACTGAACAAGCATGCACACACACACACACACACACACACAGAGAGAGAGAGAGAGAGAGAGAGAGAGAGAGAGAGAGAGAGAGTTTTATCTCTTGTTCTTCCTCGTGTGGATTATTTCCATAAACCCAACTACAAGGAAGATAATATATTGAGTACAGGCCGGAATGATGTTTCTAATGTCTATAAGCTAGGTAGCAGCATCCCTGGCCTCCACCTATCTGATACCATTAACTACAAATGTCTCCAGATGTTGCTGGTGGAGCATGCGTATCCTCATGTGCTTTTACACCTCTGGTGAACCTTAGAAAGAGCATCTTGTACAAGTCAAAAGAGCAACATATCTGTTTTTATTTCATGAGATCTCGTTTTATTTATCCCAGAGCAGCAGGTCAATAGTTAGGTGCCCAGGAACTGCTTTTCAATAGTCTTGGGGAATATAAAAAAAATCAGTTTCTTTTTTGCTGCCTCAGGAGACGCAGTGCCCTTTTGTGTTGCTCATGGCAACATTGATTCCACCTTTTAATTTGTGCTCTCTAAACTCTGAACGTTTGGAAGTTGGTAGTAATGTGTTCAGAATGATTGACACTGCTTTATTTGTTGTCATTTCCACAGTCACTAATAAGTTATTAAGCCCCTATGTGTGAAAGTGCTGAAATGAGCAGTTTATGAAACAAGTTACACAGATAAATTTGTTACTTAAAATTTTTACATCAAAACAAACATTAAATTTCTGCAAGGTTTTGAGAAGTCTAAGAAAACAACGTGTGTTAAGTGCAGAAATCCTGGTATCTAGCTCTGCTTTCCATCTATTAAGATCCCTATCAAACTACTTGACAAGAAATTTGTTTTTAGTACCGTTCATGTAACAAGTAACTTGGGGCATCTTCATAGTTGAAGTCAAGTAGTTGACAGTGTCTCACAGATGCCATTTGAGCTTTTGTTTTCTTAGTCACATAACAAGACCTATAGAAGCTTGTCTTGTGTAGAAAAGGTTTCATTTTTGGTCTCTGTTTCTATGCTACAGAACATACTTTTCCAGGCAATTTCTGGGACATAGAAAAAATTAAAACTGTAATTGTAAACTATTTAAAAAGTAAGAATGAGATCACTGTATTTTCATGTGTCCTGTGCCATGTTGCCAGAGCAATACTCCAAGGAAATTTCATAACTTTAAATGTTTTAATTATTACCTATGAAAGAGTAACAAACAAATGAGTCTCCTAGCCAATTCAAGAGATATAAAAATAAGAAAACAATTATAGTGAGTACTAGAGTAAGAACTTAATTCATGAGTGAATTAGAAGATAAAAAAGAATTCAAAATAGATCCACAACATTGTTCTTTGATTAAACTATAACATAAATAATTAGACCTCTGGAAAGTTTAATGGAAAATGAGAAAAAATAGTATATACACTAGAAAACATAAAGAGGACATAGCAACAAATGTAAATATTTCATGGGATATATTCCAGAAAATCCAGGTAAGTACTGGAATATCATCTTAATAAATATCTTCTTGGGAATTGTAAACAGCCAGAATGGATTCAGAAAAAGTTTAAAACCTGAAACAAATAACAATGTAAGAAATGAAAAAAAAATTAAAAACTTTCCCTTTACAGTACATGATAGTTCATACTCTTTATTCTTACATATTGTATTTCTAGATATAGACAATATTAGAAATCTTACTATACTGTTTTGAAAATGAAAATATAAAGACCGGGAAAAAATAGTTTTAGGAGTCAGCACCTGAAAAGAACCTACATTATATTCTGCTGAGCAAATAAATTTTAAAATCCTAGGAAAGGGGATAGGGGCACAGCTCAGCGATTAGGTCGCTTGCCTAGCAAGCACAAGGCCCTGGGTTCAGTTCTCCAGCACCACATAAACTGGAAGTGGTGGCTCACATCTGTAATTCCGGCACTCAGGAGGCTGAGGCAGGAGGATTACTGTGAGTTTGAGGCCAGCCTAAGCTACATAGTGAGTTCAGGATGAACCTGAACTACAGAGACAGACCTTGCCTCAAAAAAAGGTAAATAAAAAATGAAATAAAAATCCTGGGGGGGAAAACTAGCAGTTAATTCCAGCAGCATGCTAAACATAAATTTTATTTATTTTTCTTTTTCTTCTTTTTGTGAGACAGGGTCTCAGTCTGTAGACCAGACTGAATCTGAGCTTACTATGTATAAAAATAAATTTTTAAATGCAGTTTATCTAAGGGCTGAACCAATGTAAAGGAAGTTACTAATAAAATGCATCAAATGGTAAAAATCTTATGATCATAATTATAAATAATGAAAAGGCATTTGATGTGCTATCGATTACTGATGAAAGAAGTTTTGGTAATTAGAAATAAAAAGGTGCTTTTATCACATCATTTTTAAAGTGACTTGCCAGATCCCATGGCATAGCAGCATTCTCACTAGAGAAAGGAAGACAGGAAGACAAGGGTCAGTGTAGTATTTCCCGTTTGCGCCATCATGTTCTGAGAGTATCACTACAATAAGACAAAACAACAACCACATCATGCAAGAACAAATGAGAAGACTCAAAGAAGGTGTGGTTCACCCATCAAAATTAGCAATAAGTTAATGTATTAGCATCAGCAACCCGTGTTGGTGATAATTTGTGTATTTTCTACTTTTTTCTTTGCATTTTCTGTATAGATCCTCTGTTTACTCATTTTCTTCTATAATTTTTAAGTGAGGAACATTGAAAAATTATGATAGAAAGGGTTTTTTTCCTCTTTTAAAATAAATGGATAACAGTGACTAAGAATCGCTATTTTACTATCTTTCATCCTAGCCACATAAATGATTAAGCAGCAGTGTGTGGAGAGATTTGTCACTTTTATGGAATGTAAAACTTGAGCTTCTGTGCCCCGAAGATGGCTTTGTTCTTTGATGTAAACACAATACTTCAGTACAATCTCTATGTATATTGACTTTTCGTTCCGTAGATAAGTTTCTCTAGTCTGACATTTTTTAAGGGTAATTAAGTGAGCTCTTCCTTCTAGGAAATTTCCATTGCAGCCA
>PVKB01007406.1:0-35928 GCA_004027205.1 Ctenodactylus gundi | reverse complement strand
ATCTCATTTGATCCAGTGACAGCTCTACTGGGCATGTTCCCAAAAGAAATAAAGTCAACATACCAGAAAGACACTTACATATCCATGTTTACAGCAGCACAATTCATAATATCTAATTAGGTTCTGGAAACAATCTACGTACCCAACGATAGAGGAATGAATACATACAATGTGTATCTCTATACACTGAAATACTACATAGCCATAAGACAGGTATAAAGCATTTGAATGAAAAAGGGGCCACTTTGAGTAATAATGCTCAGTGAAAAGGACCAAACATTATTGAAAACAGTCCCTCTTATAAAAGTCACAAAAATGCCTAAAAATACCTAAATGTGAGAGAGAGGGAGTAAGAAGAGGGACCATGGACTGCCAGGAAAGGGGCCAACTTCTGACTGGGGAGAAAGAGAAGGCATAGGTCAGGGTTAGAGGGAGGAAAACAGTGCTAAAAGAGTTGAGACGGAAACTGTCTGCAAAGCCCTATGTTTTCAATGTGTTATCGAATCTGTAGTTCACTCATAATAGAAAAGAAAGGAATTATTAAAAGAGAGGAGCAAGCCTATTGGAACACTTACCACTTTGTGTTCTATTGTGTTCTGTAGTCAGCTTCACCGCTAAGTCTCAGGGTCACCGTGAGTGGCTTTCTCCTGGGGAAGAGACAAAGAGTAACACGAGATGAAAATCTCTTGAACTCTCAGCTCGTGACATGCCTTTGCAATATTAAAATTTGCTTGTTTTTCAAAATTATTTGAGTAATACAGTTCTGTGTGCTTTGGAATGTTACAATGTAGGCAACAATAAGGTGTTCATTAAATTGCCTTTCACTGAAAACCTATTCTTTTATATACAAACCATTATAAATTGTAGCCATCCCTGTAGTCCAGTAAAGTCCCTCAGAGAAACACAAATTAAATTAAATGACAAGAGATACTTTGAATCTATTTTTTTCAAAATAATACCCTAACAAGTAAGTCACATCAACTTCAAATACAATATCCTCAAATTAACCTCACAAAGAAAATAAAGTTCAAAAAGTAAATATTATTTTGAGTTAAAACTCCAAAAACATTAAAATCAAAGAGATTAGAGCCTGTAATCATATACTCTTGTCAAATACATTAAACTCGGGAGTCAAATACTCTTGTCTTTACATTAAAATGCAAACAAATTAAAGTCCCAAATTCTTTTTTCCGATTTTTATACTCTTGTTTATAGTCAGACGAGCTTGGAATGCTTGAGTCAACTTGTCCTTGACAGGAATGTATATGGTTTCTTCAGGTTCTTAGAAATTGTGATTATTTAATACCCAGTCACCAGTGAACGAAAGACAGCCGTAAGCACAATAAAAACTGAGCATTGTAACTTGATGTCATGAACTTTGAAAATTCACAGTTTTCAAGGGAAATAGCTGGTTTCAAAGAAGCAAAAGAAAGTGATCTGAACTGCATCGATCTTGTATTTTCAACACGGAAGGTGAGAGGTGAAAAAGTAATTAATCCAGGAGGCTCTGAGGGATATAGTGGCAGGCATCCAGCCTTATGTCTTGATAAAACTGTGAGACAGAAAAGAGTTCTAGAAATGACTGTAAATTTCCAAGATCGCAGGCTAAGAGTTTGGAGAAACGGTAGAGTATCCAACATGAATCACTGTCTGAGATTTACACAAACAGAGGACAACATTTTCAGAGACCAGTCATAATGTGGATCTAGGAAAGCAGAGCTGGACATGAAGTGACATTAGTTGTTACAAGTTGTAGAAGATCGGTAACATTACATGGGTCACTTCCTAGACATGTGGTGAAGTGAATATACGTCTCATATTCATAAGACATTCTTATTAGTGCCTATTGCCCCAGCTTTTCAATTTATTTAGAATTTACATAAAAAGTGTATTAGTAGCTTTATTTCAATATGCGAAATTTTATGTACCATTTGTATTTTCAATTTCTTCCATGGTTTCTACTATTAGTGGGATAACACATTCAATGAGAACAGAGTCCTTACTTTTTTCTTCTTCCCTCGCTCTCTTTTTATGCACTTTCTCAAGCTCTTTTCCTCTCTCCTTTCTTCTTTCTTTCTTTCTTTCTTTCTTTCTTTCTTTCTTTCTTTCTTTCTTTCTTTTTTTTGTTATGGAGTGCTGGTGGGGTTGTACCCAGAGCTTTCAAAATAATCAATGTACCAACATCCCCATTTAAAAAAAAATTATTATTCTTTCTCCTCACCTACTGGAATGTCTCAGACCGAGTCACCTCCAACAAATGACAAATTAACAACAGAATGCACACAAGCTTACATATAAAGTTTTCTCAACTAGGGAGTCATCAGTAATGAAGGACTTGCGAACAAAGGATTTATATAAAGTATTCAAGTGTTTTTTGATATCTCTGTATTGGAGGGCTCCATTTTAAAATTAAGTTTTAGGATTTTATTTTTATACCGTGGATATGAACCATATGTTAAAAATATAGTCTACTAATACTCTGATCCACTCTATTGCTGTTTATTCATTCAACTAGTAGAAAATTTCTGTTTTTAGAGAAGCCTAGTGTACCATTTGTACTTTATTTGTTTAATTACCACTATTGTATTTTTCTAAGAAATCTTTCTTATCTTATGTGAATATATTATTCATGGTTCCTTTATTGTTATACTGGTTAAACTAATCCATCTATAAGAAACAAAACAGGGCATAATGCAGAAAAGAAAAGTAGGTTCCATCAGATTATTCCATGTTACTTTCCTCACAAGGATTAAAATGTCAGAGGTGGGTGGCTTCTTTATTATACTGATGAAAACTGACTTGTTTGAAAATTTAACTATCATCTGTTCCCTATTGTTTGAAGGCAAAAAACAAAAAAACAAAAAGTAATTTGGCTGCAGATTTGTGATGTGGAACTTTTCCACATACTTGACTACACTCTGGTTTGTCCTGTTCTACTGGGGCCTCACAGAAGAGCTCTCTCCCAAACAATGTCTCCTATAAATTTTATTTAGCAGCCTCTTTTTCTCCCGGGTGCTACAACTCCATCGTGTGAGATAATATATCTTTAAAATTAGTCTTAATACCTAAGAGCATAAATCTTCTGGCTTTGTCATTTTTATTCAAGATGGTGCTGGTAACTGTTGGCTCTTTTACCTTTACACCTAGACTTTAAAACCACCCTGCTAATTTATACCTTTCACTGTTTATGTCAGGAAGCTAATTGTCATTCTTACTGTCATTTCTACTTCATAGTCAATGACTGTCCTGTCTTAAAATCTTAATGTTTGAGTGTTTTCAACAGTATTGCAATAGTGAATCTAATCTTTTTAGTTTTGCATTTATGGGATTACTAGAAAAGTGTATATTTGATACATCATTTGTATATTTTAGCTGAACTTTCTATTGGAATATTTGCCTTCTTGGTATGTAGGCATATTTTATGGTGATTAACATTTGTCATTGGTAAGATTGGCATTTTTAATTTCTATTTTAATTGTTTTTAAGTTTTTTCTTAAAAAAGATACTTTATATGTAAACATAGTGTATGCTTCCTAGAAATCTACTCAATTATACTTGTAAGAAAAATATAAGGAAAATAATAACTCTCCTCATTCCCATCAGACAGAAGTAATTATTATAAACTGTAGGTATTTTTTTTATTATTTATTTATTTTTGAGACAGAGTCTCACTCTGTGGTTCAGGCTGATCCTGAACTCACTTCGGAGCCCAGGCTGCCTTGGGCTCACGGCAATCTTCCTGCCTCAGCCTCCTGAGTGCTGGGATTACAGGCGTGCACCACCATGCCCAGCTTATGTGGTGCTGGGAAATTGAACTAGGGTACTTAGCACTTGCTAGGCAAGTGCTTTAACAGCTGAATCATTCCTCCAGCCCTGGTGAATGTTCTTTTAAGCATCTCTTTACTTACAAAAAATGTGAGAACAAAATACAAAAATAGGTTATCAGTAATTCTGATTGCAAAAGACCATCAACATTCCGCAAGCATGACTGTGCATCCGGATGGTGCTTTAGATGTTAAAAGTGTTTTAGAAGAGCTGTTCAACCTAAATTTCACCATGACAGGTACTGACATGTGAATGATTTATTATTACCATAAAAAACCAGGGATCAGATTGAGGTGCAGAGAGAATGCTGGTCAGTCTATAGTCATAGAGCATGCCAAGGGTTGTGTGGGACCAATGGCAAGGCTGGGGGTCGTCGCCACTCATGTTCCAACAGGTAACATGTTTTCTGATTGATATTACTTGCACTGCCTAGGGTCACTAATTTGAGGGTTATCATTCTATCTCTAAGCAATTAGTTCTATAAAGTTAAAGCAAATGTTAGACACGTGCAGATTTCACATAAATGTGTGTGTGCTGCCTTTTTTTCATTGTTAGGTGTCGCAAGGAAAGGAGGGGAAGCAATGGTATTGAAACATTTGTTGTGAGTAATCATATAACATAGTTTTTAACCCTAGAAAGTCACTCCTGTAATTGAAATACACGGGACATATTTCAGCTAGCAGTCACTGTCATTTGATGCAGCTGAAGTCATCATATTTTCTGAATCATTGATATAATGTATCCTAGGACATAGGTCTGTTATTTTTAAAGGCTATTTTCTAAACAATACCTACAATTTTAAGGCCTACAGTGAAGAAAAATTTTACAAAATTATTTCAAGTTGTAATACTTTTTTCAAAGGTAATACAAAAGGTTGTGTCAAAATGATAGTTTCTCATCTGACAATAAATCTGTTGCTTAGGTATTTAATATTATGTTGCATACATATGCTCATTCTTGGACCTACTAACACAATGCCAGCTTTCATTGGTTTCTTTCTTTCTTTTTTTTTTTTTTTGATTCCGAGGTATCTAAGTTAAGTTGATATCTATCACCTAGTCATAGAATATACATTTTCTTCCCAATTTATGCTTCCAAATAAATGGAGAGCAAGTCCACACATATTTTTCTCCTTAATATCTATGTGAGAAAATAAAATCTAAGCTGTAAAAGGCAAGTAGGTCTTTCTAGCATCTCCTTTACACAAAATGAGTTTTCTGTTTCTAAGGAGTCACAAATCATATCCTCAGATGTCCTTGATTTTGTAAATATCATTGCATATTTTTAAATCTGGAGATTTCCTAGTAAATATGAAAATTACATTCACTAAAGTTATAATGTCAAAAATATGTAAGCAAACACTTGCAACCTTGAAGAACCCATATCAGTTCCTAGTGCATGTGTATATTAAGATACATCAAAAATTTGTGTGGCTTTGCCTTTTTATTTCCATTTATATAAGAGACACTTGGAGGCAAAGAATGTGTAAATATAAGCTGCTATGCAACAGGGTTGTCTATATAATTTACATTTTAAATCAGTTCACTATCCATTTTAAAACAAAGAAAGTGTGAATTTTCTTCCCCTAGGTAAACAGATGGTTCAGGAAATACTGAGAGTAATTTGCAAATGAGTTATTATTAAAAGTATCAGATTTTATGTTATAAAACATATAGTTTTTGAATGGAAGTTATTGCAGTGTTAGTGATTTTCATTTTCTTCCTGTGTAGATTGCACACTTTGTAAAATTCCTCTTTAAAGGAGGTCCAATAGATTACTATCGTATTGACTTTGAGAGTATTATAGCTTAGAGAGTCTTAAATGACGAAGAATAAAACTGTGGTCTTTTAAAATGACCTTTCTTCTTCCAGAATTCCCACAAGAAAAGATGACTGCAGCTTCTGAGTGACAGTAGAGTGCGTACAACATTAACTGGAGTAATCACCAAGGAAAAAGTTGTTCCCGAGTAGACGCATGAGCAAGAGATTTGAGATCTAGTGTTAGAAATAATACCGCAACGGCCCCTGCAAAGAACCCTCTCAACGCCCCCTTCACCATGTGAAACCTAGAACAGTCTTGATAATACACAGGGATAGCAGGATTAACTGAGGCTGAACTTCACCCCACCAAAGTACAGCTGAGGGGATGAATGCACATGTCATTGTAGTAAGCAATAGGTGATGAGCTTGTCAAAAGAATACTAATAATTGGGGCATAAGAATGCAAGGCTGTGCTATGTGTTCCATGGGCTAACATAATAAAAATATTGCTCCTAAAAACTAGTAAATGGAGAAAGAGAAATGAAGCAGTGGGATTAACCAGTTGTGATTACATATTGGGAGAAGGTGATTAGTTTGTTCCAGAACCTCTTTCAAAGAAACCTTCTCAGACAAGTTGCAGACAATTAAAATAACTAGTAGCAACACCAACATAGAGAATGTTGGCAACAGTGGAAAAACAGTTGACTGGTGCAAAATTTAAAAAGAGATCATGTAATGTAATCGCTATATGCTCTGTCAATGTAGCAATCACACAACTGTAAAATATGGGGAACGTGAGGAAATTATATAAATTTTTACCTCATATGTCAGGCTTAACATACTGCGTACAAAAATGAAGTGAACATGTCAATATTTCACATCGAACTCATGCTAAAATTATATTTACTATATATTGAATTAATATATAATAGAATCTACTTAATTAGAAAATAAAGTATAGTTGCAACTGTGAAACATAGATGTTTAAGTAATGAAAAAAATTTTAAGAATTTCCTAAGGAACTGGTTCAATAGAAACCACTAGAAATAAAAATATCAATCTTCCTAATTATCAAGATAAGTTAGAACAAAATCAACGCATTTAAAAAATGCCAACCACTCAGTGAAAGAATCATAATATATGAAAATAAAAATAATACTTTGGAAAAAATTCACAAGTAAAGATTATAACTTTTCTCAAGTGTTTCTGGAACCTTTGTAAAAATCAATTCTATATTATTTCTTTTGTACTAGTCATGAGATGAAGAAAACTTCAAAAAGTTCTATAATATAGAATTTGTGCAAATAAAATTGCACTGACAATGAAATTATATTGACTTAGAATTTACAAAAAATAAATGAATAATTTCATGCAACACTTAAAAGCAATAATGAATATTTATTGTCTTAAAAGAGAAATACAAAGTAAGTGTGGTTAGCAGATAATTACCATGCATTCTATTTGTATATGAGAAATGTCACGAGTCAATGAGAGCAATGATTGTAAAAAAAAAATATTCAAGCTAACGTAGCAACATTTATAAAAATGAAAGACAAGAACCAAACTGGTTCAACACACAATTCAAAAAATTTAAGAAATCTCAATGTCAACAAAGTAAATAGAAGTCAGAAAATATGCCTCTCACAGATCCAAACACGGAGAAATATAAAATATAATACACATATTCAAAAGCTGCAATTTTTGAAGAACATCCACAAAATAAGACAACGTACTACATTGTATTAATCAGGAAGAAAAGATCAAATGAAGACATTAAAAAAAAGGACATTGCGTGGGAAACAGAACAACTAGAAGAGTCACAAAGTCAACTATATACAATATTGTACAACCTACTTTTAAAAAATTAAGGAAAGGATTAAAACCGGATTAGATGGTGTCAAAAAGAATGACAGTGGGGATTTGACTTAGCATTCAGCAGTGCAAGTTGAAAGCCTTGAGGAAATTTTTTGTACTGAGTATCTTTCAACTCTTAAGATTCTTTACTCAAGAAAATACCAATATCTTAGTGTCTATAAGAATCGACAATTAAAACTAGCTGCAAACACTGAACAAATAAATGTGAATTTTGAGGAAAGCCTCCAAAAATAAAGTCTCAGAAATACCACAGGAGAACCCTGAATCAGCATGACGTGAAGCTGAGTATATATTCCTGGCCTTTTTTATTTCAGTCATGTGGGCTGCTCTACCTCCTCTTCCTCTTCCCCTTGCTTCCTTCCTTCCTTCCTTCCTTCCTTCCTTCCTTCCTTCCTTCCTTCCTTTCCTTCTTTCTCTTTTCTTGAGACAGGGTCTCACTCTGTAGTCTGACTTTCTGCCTTTCATTTTCCTTTTGAGAAAGTTTGATTTTGATTTCTTTAAGTGCAAGTTAGAATTGAGACTGCTTAAAGTGTTTTGACAAATAATATTTATGTCTAGATACATCAATTTTGTGTTATCATGATTATATGTAAAAAAAGATAATTATTGTTGAATTTATTTTGTTAATGAACTACATGTACCAACAAAAAGTGTTAAAGTAATTGCAGTTGCCTGGAGGAATAGTACAGTGGTTAAGGGTTCAATTCCCCAGAACCCCACAAGCTGGGCATGGTGCTGTACGCTTGCAATCTCAGCCCGCTGGAGGCTGAGTGAGGGAGATAACCACGAGTTCAAGGCCAGCCTGAGCTATATAGTGAGTTCAGGACCAGCCTGAACTACAGAGTGAGACACTGACTCAAAAATTACGTAAAAAGTATTGATATACACACCAACTCACCCCACTCTCCTACACACACACACACACACAATAATTAGCCCTATTGTGCTGAATTCTGTGCCCGATTCTTTTACACAGGAGAGATTTTTACAAGTATCATGTAATGACCTGTAATTCCAGTCTGTACATCTGAAATGTTCCTTAAACATTGAGAAGTATTTGATAGTTGTTGTCTAAAAGCAGCTGATAGAGCAAAAGGCATTTGCCAACATGTACCTAATACTGGTAGATCTCTAGAGGAGAGACTCCCCTAACCTGTACCTTGTGATTTTCACGTCGTTTCCAAGAGTGACTCTGGATGCAAATTACACTTTCTATAGAAATGCATATCTACAGATAACACTAATAAGTTAGCCCAGGAATGTCGTCAAGGAAACAAATTGAAATTTCAACAATGAATGTTGAAAAAAATATATATAGGTGCCTGAACTAGGAGAAAGCACCTGGCAACCTCAGAGTAGGGACACTAACCTCCATCTGTAGAGAAAAAACACAGACTATCAAAACAAACACTTGCTGCTTCAAACCTATTCTTTTAAACGTGATTACATGATAGGTAGTAACCAAATTACTTTTGTCTCATTTCTTAAATTGATTAAATTATTTGGGTAGTGGGGCTACCTTTGCTTCATTTCTCTCTCAGTGAAAGCTAAGCTACCATCCTGCCAGCAAGTCCAGTCCCAAAATTCTCCTGAGGATATGGCTCATGGCAAGCCATGCAGGTTGCTGGCCTGTTTTGTGACACAGAAAAATAGACACAAGTGTCACACTGAATCACTGGATCAAAAGGTCATGATTTTAAATTGTAGAAGATTCTGAAGTTTAATATCAAAGTCACATGAAACTACCATTTATAAATACAAAATAGAATAATGCATGTAAAACTCAAAGATGTTCTTCATAGCTGGTTTTCTTTCTCATTACAAATGTAATGAGTTCATTAGGGCAGCATCTGAACAACTTTATATTTATGACAGAGACGGAGAATTTGAAAAAGGAAAGAAAAAATAGAAAAGAGAAAGGAAAGAAGAAACATAACAAATAATTTAAAATTTATTGAACACTTTATTAGTTTCTCTAACTTAAAATAAAGGAAATCTCTCAACCACCTCTCTTTAGGAAAAAAAAATTACGTTTTAATCATGTAGAAAATTAAACTTTGCAGATCAAAATGTTATTTTGAGTTAATAAAGATTTATTGAATCATTTGTTTTACAATATAATCTGTACAAACTAATCCTCAGAAAGATTTATAGAATTATTTGAGTTTTACACTATTTAGTAATTTGTAACAAGCTAATCCTGAGAAAATTAATTGAAAATGGATTTCTCTTAACTTTGAAAATTCGAAACTCTGATATTCACCATCAAGTTATGAAATTGTTTCTGTTGTTTGATAGTGCTTAAAAGAGCTCTTGCTTCATGTTTCTTGCAAACTACAATTTCAGGAAATTCTGAACAGTCAAGTCACTTTTAAATGTAAGCATTCTTTGCTTTTTTAATAGATGTAAACATTATGATTTTATGCACTCTGAGTGAGTTTTGATACAACAAGACTTATGTTTTTCCTCAAAAAAGCCAAGATCCTTTCATTTATTCCTGAATCCTAAATGTATAATATGCACCTACTGAAATTCGGTAATTTTACTCTCCATGTCACTGCAGTGCATTTCTTGAAGGAAAAGGCATAAATTAGTGACTCAGAAATGTCAACTGACAGGTTGAAGGATGGTAGTTGTATTTGTGATCTAATCTCTAAAGATTACAGTTGATCATAATTTTCAAAGACTTAAGGGGTTATTTACTATTCAGATAACACCCTCAGCAATGTGTTTTTGCAAAGTTCCTACAAACAAATAGTTTATATCAACTTTACAATGTTATTCATGTCAAATATTTGAGTATTTGGTACAAAGACGTCACCACCTTTTCCTTGCCTAAGAGAATTTTATTCTTAACTATTACACTCTAAATAAGTGACATTTCCTGGCATGGTAACGAGCAATTGAATATTAGCCTGATTAAACATTTATAAACACATGATACTTTTTCAGTATATGGAGACAACTTCTCTGAGCCTGTAACAACTAACAACTACGTTGTGCACAAAAATTCTGTGATGTTTCTAATAGAGGATATTCCTACACTTGAAAATGTCATTATTACCCATCCATCAACCCTAGTGAAGTTATGAAACTTCATTTCCCCGAAGGCCCTGACATTACATTGCTCATGGCTTGTTCTGCTTGTCAGCACTTTATGTCGCTAATGGACAGGCAGTTGAATCCAAAATCTCCATTTTTTTCTTAATGGAATTTTTTCCCTCCCCATTCAATCATCTGCTCATGTGGCTCATAATATGCCTGAGGAGACAGAGCAAATCTAGGTAACAAGGTTGGTTGAGCTTGACTGAAGAAGGGTGTTGGTTGGTGGGGCTAATTTTGGGCCCCCTGAAAGTGTGTTATTAGCCCGTTGTGTTTATGTGCTGCTCTTAATGAAAGCAAAGGATCTGGAAAATGCTCACGTCTGATTTTCTGTTAATTTACACTCAGCACTCAGCACTTATAAAAGCAAAACACGTTTAGGGTTTTTTTTTTTTTTTTTTTTTTTTGCAAAGGATTCTGATAAAATTGAAAGAGGAATCATTTTAATAGTAGGAAGTCAATCAATATTTAGAAGTAAGGAGAATCTATCCAAAAATCATGTTGTAAAGAGAAGTAACTATTGTGTCTTCCTTGAGATTTTGCATTCTATTTTCTTTAAGAGTATGCTTTAATTATTTGTTTTTCTTTGAGTCAAGGTCTCACTGTATAGCCCAGGCTGGTTTTCTAAACTCACTATGGAGCCTAGACTGGCCTTGAATGCACCGCAATCCTCCTGTCTCAGCCTCCCAAGTGCTGGATTACAGGTGTGTGCCACCACTCCCAGTTGGTGCTGGGGAATCAGAATCGAACTAAGGTATTTAGCGCTTTCTAGGCAAGCACTTTAACCACTGATCCATTCCTCCAGCCCCCATAAACTTTAATACTGCCTAAAAAAATCTTTTTATGCCTCTCAAAAGAGTAACGTAGATGGTCTGGGGTATATCTCAGTGACTAAAACATCTGCTTATACCTGCAAGGTCCTGGGTTTGATTCCACACTGCCACGTAATCACCTAGCAGAGTGTGGTGGTGCATAACTGCAGTCCCAGCCCTGGGAAGGCTGAAACAGGGGGTTTACTGGGAGATCCGGGCTGGCTTGACCTACATACTAACCACAGAGTGAGCTTCTATGCTTTTTACTTACATTGACAATATGATTCTTTATTGTTTATTCTTTAGTTTATATGGTGAGCCAAAAACTCAAAATAGCAAACTCAGTATTGGAACTAAGAATAAAATCAGAGAGAGACACTCTCCAACTGTATTATTTTAAAAACTACAATAACTACAGCGTGTATTATCGATGCAACACTAACAAGTAGATCCATGGAACAAAATGCAGGGCCCAAGAATAAACTCACATAAATATAATCCACTGTTTTGACAAATGAAGAAAGGCATTTATAATGAAGAAAGGGGAGACTTTTCAATAAATGATGCTGGAATTAAAAAATGAACTTGGCCAGACACAGACAAAACCTTCACAAAAAATCTCAAAATGGATTATAAGTCTAAATGTAAAGCAAAAATTTCTAATGTCCCTAAACACAGTGTAAGAGATCCCACAGGTAACCTTTTGCTTAGTAATGGTTTTTAATTTTTAGATGCAACATCAAAAGCATGATTCATAAAATGATTACTCAGGGGTACATCAAATTTGAGAATTTCCTTTATGCCCAGTCAATGAGATGAAAAGATAAGCCACAGGTTGGGAGAAAATATTAGAAAAAATATGTATGAACATACATTTAGGTCTCATTCAAAATATGTAAGAAGTCTTTGGTTGAGGATTATGTCAAAAACATCGAAGCAGAAAACATACAAATAAAATCATGTTGAGACTATCTCAAAAAACTTTACAAAATTGCTGTGAAGGTCCCTGGATTCAATGTACGTACTGTGAAATCACCATCATTATCACCATTATTGTCGTAGTAGACAATGCTCTATATTGTGTCATCAGGGAATTGTAACTTAAAATTTTGAGCTAGGTCCTAAAAATCCGTCATGGTAGACAAATTCAAAGCACTGATAGCTCCCAATATGAGTTAGGAAAAGAGCAGCCAGACCTTTTTCAATCATTTCTAGTAGAAATGTAAAATGGGCTAGCCACTTTGGTAGCTTGTTGTAAATTTAAACACACTGATTATATCATTCTCATGTTTGTGTTTATCTCAAAAAACTTAATGACATTAATTTCTAGAGCAGTCATATTAATAAAACAAATAAAAGATACACTACACAATTTTATTTTACTATTATTCAATGTTAATTAATTTTGAACTTATTTCTCTCAGATTTCTGCTTAACTCTTCAAGGTATCTAGTAGTAGTTGACGGAAAACATTGGCTTAATGACTTTGCTGGGGTTTTTTCCCCCATTTTGTTGATACATATAAGTGCAAAATGTAAGGTTTACAATGAAGTTTAGCATTTTGCGCACCTACATTTCTTGCCAAGATGAAAAGGACTTTCCCACTCTCTTTTTGTCCCTCCCCCTACCCATCTTTCCCTCCCTCCCTGCCTACCCCTCTGTTTCACTTTGTTTTTCATTTTAAGTTCCATAAGAGTTGTGATCTGGGTCTCTCATATCAGAGAGACCATTCGATGTTTCACCTTCTGCTTTTGACTCACTTTGCTAAGCATGATGTTCTCAAGTTTTATTAAGGGTTCAAGTTTAATCAAAGGTTAGCTTAGAACATATAATATTTATAATGGATCTCAAGTTCGAAGTCCAAGAGAGTGACAAGTCCATTTTTAGGCATTGTTGTATTGACATTACATATGGCTATCAACTATAATAGTGATGGCATGAGGCAATGAGGTAAGTAAACAAATAAATAATGTCAAAAGAAATTATGGTGCCTACCTGTCCATGATGTAATTCTGAATCACAGTTACATTCCTACTTACCTTGTGGGCACTTATGAACATTTTTAGCTTCTACCACCTTTGGTCATTCATCATATACTTTCCTTCACATATAACTCCTGGACCCATTATGTATTATTCATTTTCTATGGCTCGGAAAAACTACTTGATGTAAATAACTTAAAGAATAAATTGTGTTATGATTCTGCAGGTTTTGATCTGTGGTCACCTGGCTGAAAGGCACAGCCATCATTAGAAATGACAACATGCAAGAATGGTGCTCAAGTCATGGGGAATTAGTAAAAAAAGGAACAAGAGAAGAGTGACACAGAACCAGAAATGTTCAATGTCACACATGCATGTCACCCAGACACCCCCAACTATGTGTTTCCTAATCTCCTGGGCTATTCTCAATTTAGTCAATTTTCTGACAAAGATCAACCATCAAAACGCAATCCTTTACCACCCGAGCATATGTCCTTAATCCACACTTAATCTTCAAGTAGAGACAAGCTAGGTATTCATCCCACCTGTCACATGGATGAAAATGTGCTAATTCTTTCTAAAATTTCCAAGAGTCTCAGCATTGCTCAAAAGTCCAAGCCCAAAGTCTTCTCAGATGTTCAAGGCAAATGTAGGTATAAACAACTATAAATTGTCTTCCAGCAGATAAATTATCCCACCATTGTTAATCTGAAACAACCTATAGAGCATTGACAAAAGGTAGACAGATTCTTTGCTAGAATAGAAGCATAGCCTCCAGCCTAAGCGCCCATGGACTTCTTACTCCCACCTCTAGTTTTTACTGTCTGTATTCTTATCAGCATTTTGTTTTTCTGAGTTCTTATCAACATCATCCACCAAGTTCTCCTTCTAGTAATCTATAGCCTTTCTAGCCTGCACCTTTGAACATTTCCAAGTCCTCCCACAAGCCAGTTCCAAAGTGTGTAGGCCGTGAGATTGGATGTAGTCAAAGCACCAAAGCAACAACCCACATTTCATGCCAAGTGTCTGTTTTAGTCACATTTCATTCCAAAAATACTTCACATACACAATGTAAGGAGAAAAGGAAAATTCAACTCTTGGTTTCAGAGTGTCAAGGCAAAGATGTCATGAAGGAGCACAGCAGACAGAGCTTGCCAGCAGCTTTCAAAAGCCAGGAAAGAGGGAGGGAGGGAGAGAGAGGGAGGGAGGGAGAGAGAGAGAGAGAGAGAGAGAGAGAGAGAGAGAGAGAGAGAGAGAGGGGTTCGGGTCAGGAACCAGATATGCTCTGCAAGGCTATACACCCAGAAGCACACAGTACACTTTGCCATTGTCCTAAATCCCCATTGATCCAACCATGTTGAAAAATCAAGATTAACTATCACATATCCGTCTTAGTTACTTCTTCACGAATGTGACTCCATAACTGACATGCACAAGGAAAGGTTTATTTTAGGTCACAGTTTCAGGAAGTCACAGTCCATGGTGGGCAGCTGGAAAATGGTGGTGGAGCCGCAGCTCAGAGCTGGAACCAGAGCCGGTGCCTTGGAGACAGAGCTCTTTACTGCAGCATGGAGGAACAGGGAAAAGCATGCAAGTGTGGAACCAGCACACGGCCCTCCAGGCAAAGCCCCAATCATCTGCGCCTTCCAGCCAGGCCTCAAGCCCTGACAATACACAGTATACAGAGGCACATGAGGCTTTTGGGTGACAATCCAGATCCAAACCACAACAGCCTCAAAGGTACAACTTCAGATTTTGCAGTGATCTGATATGACCGCATGCTAGGGACTGTAGAAAGAATAAACTATAAGGAAAATTAAATTTTGATCAATGAGTATTAAGTTACAATGAAACAGGAGTGAGAATTTCTGGTGTTCTGCTGTACAGCGAGGTGATTATAAGCAACATTAATATACTACTCACTTCCAAACAGTAGAGGAATATAAAATTGAAAGTTGTTACTATGAAAAATGATGCATGTTTTGAAATAGGTATATTTGACTTGAGCTTTATATACTGGATACCTGCATTGAAGTTCCACATTACTCTACTAATATGCACAATTTTATATAAAAATTAAAAATAAACTTAGTTGGAAATCAAAATAAGTTTTATAATATAAAAAAGAAAAAAGACTTAAATATCTGAAGATAAGAAAGAAAACACAGTGCGCACCGTGTCTATGCACTCCTCCTTGCCAGTTCCTTTTTTCTGGGAGATTGCCCCGGAAGTCCTACCCCATTGGCCATCGTAGCATGTTGCCTTCTCTCTGTCGATACTGCTCCTTGTACTCGTGCTTTATTTCCTAGATCTGTGATTTGGAAAATGACTCAGAAGAAGGAAGAAAGAAAAAATATAGTAGAGGTAGAGGTCAAAGCATAAGCTTCTGTACTCCGAAAATGGAAAATTTCTCCTGACTGCTTAGTGTAGGATGAACTTCAGAACTGCTTTGAATGCAGGGGTTTATACTGCTTCAAGCTGCACTGTAAGGAATGCAATCAAAAGCAACTTATGTGTGAATGATTAATGTGCAAACAATTATTAAAAATATGGGTTTGTACCTTTGACTACTAAACTTATTTTGAAATTATATTCATAACTATTTTGTTCATATATAGCAGTGCTCTGAGTTTCATTTTTGCTTTTCTCTTGCAAGTCTAGTATTTATATATAGCAGCTGATAATTAAGTTCATTTTTATGAAATGACATGAGGATGTTTGTGTACTTACGGCTTAAAGCTGATATAAATAATGATGAGATCATGGTCAAATGGTATTTTCAATGCTACATAATTGCTTATTTTTTGAGTGAGACAAAAATAAAGTGAAATACATTTTTGAGCTCCATAAAATAAAATAAAATAAAATAAAATAAAATAAGCCAATAATACCTTCCATAATAAGACTTTCTACCTAGGTCATAACACATATTTATTTAAGCGTGAACATACCATTGGGATGATTTTCTCTGTCCTCATTATTAATTAGGCCACACATAGAATATCTTTTTTTCAAATTATTTGTGCATTGTTTGCTGTAGAGGTTTTGATATAGTCCATAGAAAAATGGCAGTATTTTTTCAATTGTACGTGATTCATGCTATTTTATTCCCATAATACATTTCATATAACTGATAGAATAGGTAGCGCTGTTGCCCATTGATATGCTTTTTTCTTATCTTTTCTTTATTTTTTGATATAGGGATTCTTAATGTTGCCCAGATACCTGAATTATCTTTATATTTATTTTTCTTTGTATGTAGAATAACTGAGCATTGTAAAATCTTGACTCTTAAATACTTCTAATTTCCTATAAAATGAAAGTGAGGATTCATAAGATGTATCAGGAAGATCATATTTAACTTTTGCCTATAATAGTGTCAATATAAAAATAAAGATTTAACTGCTGTAATTGAATTTCAAGCTGTCATTCAATATAAAATTGAAGAATATTTGGTCATCCATGTTCATGGGACAATGAAATATCTGTAGAAATCCATTAATAAAATGTGAATGTTAAAGATTGTCATCTTGAATCATGAGTTCGCCAACAAGTCACTCCTGAAAGGCAGGGAGAAGAACTTACCAAGTGTCATAAAAAAGAGCATAAATAGCGTTGTTATTAGCAATGTGGTAAGTTCAGTTTAAGGCTAACGTGTGGCTTCTTAAATGATATTACCATGTTTAGTATGCTTTCTTAGAATTTTCTAAGAACTCATCAAGGACTCATTTAATGTTTACCCTAAATTAATGCTCATAAATATTTGATAATTTTAAAACATTTGTAGAGACTTTTTATGTTGTTTATTAAATTTCAAACTAAGCCAAATAATGTGCATGCTAAATCTAAAGTTTTTTTTTAAATCTTGCTTTTATATAAATAATAACAGAAGCCGTACAGCATTGATTGTTGAATCTAAAATGACTCCACCAGGAACCAAAAGAAAAAATATTATATACCTAATTTATTTTAAGCATAATTACTTTTGTTCAAACAGGTGAGGTACAAAAGCAGAAAAATTGATGCATCTCCAAATAGTGCTTTTCCCCAAGATGAAAATAATATTTTATACAAAAAGAAATTACATATTCTAGGCTTATCAGTTCTAGCTGAGATAATATCAGTTACCCATATGGAGTAGCCCAGAAAGACGCATGTTTTGTCTTTGTTGCTGTTGTTTCTAATTCGAATGATAAACTTTCTCTTATAACATACAAAGGCATATTTTGCTTTTGAAAAGCCAAGGCTGTGACTTTTCAATTTCGAAACTACTGCGTGAAAAATATATATAGTCAATAAGTTAGCTATTTCATCTACATATCCCCAAGCTGCAAGTTTAATTGGTTGACTCAACTCGTTGCTTCTGTATTTTCTAAGTAAAGCTGTGAAAAAAATACTCATTGGACACAAAAGAGAAGATATCACTACACCCTCTTACATAAATGCGATTTTTGTTGCACACCAGAGATACAGCTATGTCACTAACAATTTTTTTTAAAGCACAAGAAAGATGGACAGTAAATTTAAAAGAAAAATGCAAAAGCAAAATGGATTTTAAAATATAAGTTTAGTTATGTTTTTCTGTCTAATCTTTCCCACTGACTTCTAAATATGTTCAAACAGAATCATAAAATTAAAGTGGTAATTTTAGGTGGAAGATTGACGAGCAAATTCTGAGGCATAAGTGCCTAAGATGCTTTACTGATGAGATCATTCACTTATAAGAAGCTGCCACAGAGTAGTTGTGTGGACTTTTAAAAAAATTCAGGGAAATGGTGATCTAGGAGGAAAAGATCATGGGATAGTGTTACAAAGACTTGGTTCAAAGCAATACTCTCTCCTTCCTTTAAATGTAAAAATCTTAGAAAGTTTTTGCAATATTCTTTCCTTCCTTTAAATGTAAAAATTTCAGAAAGTTTTCTCTGAACTTGGTCAGCTTATTTATTTGAAGAGTTGGAATAGAAACATGCAACACATAGAATCGGTGAGAAAAATTATGTGTTGCCTGTAGAGATGCTATTGCAATATCCAATAAATGAGAACATGTAATAAGTAGTTGTGAATTTCATTACATTATTCTATCTAAAGCTAAAGTTTAATATATTGCTATGTATTCTCTTCACAATTGGCATCTTAACTATGTTTTTTATAATACACTGTGAAAGCAGTATTTGTATTTTATACATGTTATTCAGCCAATTCTTAAGTATGCTGCAATTTCCATACCATTTTAGTCAATTATTAATAAATTTATTAATACTAGTATTTATAGAATGTCCCCTTTTATTTGTAAAATAAATATTGTAAAAGAATATTCAGTTGCCTCTTAGGAAAACCACAAATGCAAAACAAGCATCATCCAAAGTTTAACTAACCGTGAGTAAACTTTTTGAATCATGGTAATACTCAAAATATACACATGCACTTTTCATAATAAACATGAAGATCTAGTTTACTTTTTCACATGAAATAAGGTAAATATTTGACCTTTAATTAAGTGTGAGGATCATAGAGTTACATGTTGATATACTTTGTTTAAGCAATCCTGATTAATACAAGCAAGAATTTACTGTATCCCTTCAAATTACTCTGAAATTCTTACATAAATATCTGTATAAACTGTATGTTATGTACAATAAAGTTCTATGAGAAAAATTAGTAGATCAAAAGGTTGAGCCATTATAAGGTCTTTGGTTCATATTATAAATGACCTTTCATAAAATTTGCCTTTATTTCTATTCTAATTAGTGAAAGAACCTCTCTTCATCTCTGTCTGTCTGTCTGTCTGTCTGTCTGTCTCTCTCTCTCTCTCTCTCTCTCTCTGTGTTCAACACACATGGATGTTTCTGTATGTGTTTGGTATTACTTGAATGTTGGTATATGCCAACAAGTATTTAGATTTCCCACGATTCTTATTTTTTTCACCTGCAGTGCCTCTAATTTTGTTAAATGCATGCTTACCAAACATTGGATTTCAAGTTGTCTGTGGAACTTTTTCCGGCCAATGGAATCTGAATGGCAAGAATTGAACAAAAGCTGTTAGGATCATTCTTGTCTGTCGGTCTGTCTGTTTCTCCGTGTATCAAATGAACTTGTGCTGGTTCAGTTACTGCTTCATCCTGGGTACCAGAATGAGGCAGCCAAGGGCAGAGGAGTGGTAGCGAAGCTCACAGATAGGTTATTTGATTCTGAAAGGGCGTTTAGAATTTTGTGTTGATATCACATCACAGACTAAAAAAAAAAAAAAAAAAAAAAAAAGAAAAAGAAAAAGAAAAAGAAAAAGAAAAAGAAAAAGAAAAAAAGCAACCGATTCACAAACGTTAAATGACAAAGTGCATCTTGGACCCACACTAATGCTGGATTTAAACATCATAAAGCAAAATATTTGCTTGGCATGTTATTAGCTGTATGTCTACTGCCAATTCTCATCATATATTTCTTCTTAATTTATCTTTTTGCAAACTCTGAGACTCTGCTTTTAAATTTGAACATAGTTTGTAGGATGTATTTTGTTATTATCATTTAAATGACAGTAAGTCTCAATAATTTTCATCTTGATTTGATTTGATTATTTGGTACTACAGATCAAGCCCAGAGCCTTCAAAACTTCACACAGATCTACATGCCTGCTTTTTTGCCTGGCCTTTTAATTTTTTTTTTATTTTATTATTATTATTGTTTTTTTCTTTCCAGATAGGCTCACATCAAGTTGTCCAGGCTGGGCTGGAACTCATGATCCTCTTGCACTTGCCTCCTAAATTTTCTTTCATTTTGCTTTTCTAGGAACATATTTTTACTTATTTAAATGTGCTACTTTCTTAAATTTGAAAGATAAATAAGAACTAAACATATATTCCTCTTAGTAATGACTTCAAATGTAGATATTATCTCTTGGTTTCTTTCTGGTAAATTTAAAAACAAAAATGAGTTTCAAAAGATGTAATAAATTTTCTAAATTTTAGCTGTTTGTTGCTACACTCAAATACATAGTTACAAATAATTCTCTATTATTAGCATATTTATGTAAATTCATAATTACTTTTGACAAATGTCATTGTTTTAATTCATTTGATAATAATACAATGGGACCATTCACACACTAATTTATTTTGATTGTCATTACTGATCCATCTGTCCTATTGCTCAGCTGAGGCCTAAGTTTTATTTCTCTAGGAAAATACTTGGAGAAAGCCGGTGTGACTCAGTTTCATTTTCTCCATCTTTGTACATTATTTCTTTGCTCTCCTACATGGACACCAAGGAACAGTTGGTTTGTGATTCTTGAGTATCACAAGAAATGAAGTTGGTTTGATCTTTGTTTCTTTTTGATGACTAAACATATTTTAGTGTAAGTTCCTATTTCACGTGATGCTGTGTAACAAAATTGTGTCTGATGGCTTGATTTGCTTTTCCTTCAGGAGACATTCTTCCTGGAACATTCCTTATAATGCATTTTTATTTTTTATAAACACCTGAATTATAGATTCAGTAGCACATTAGAAACTTATGACTGGGAGAATCAATGATCATCTTCACCAATTTTAGCCTCCTTCCGTCTCCCTCTTCCGCTTTCCCCACACCTTCCCCCTAACCACCACTTTGACAGATGAGAGAGTCACCCCTTTCCTAGTAGGCTCATTGCCCTTCTTCCTGTCCTGTCTCACATGTTGGTTCGTTTATGTGCAGTTATTATTGTGAATTTCATAAGAAGGACACTCATTGATAGTCTGTCTTCTGTGTTTGATCCTTTTTACTGAGCATTACTGATTCTTGGTGGCTCCATTTTCTTTCAAGTGCTTCATATCTGTTTTTCTTTATGACAGCATATTATTTCATTGTGTGTAATTGTCACATCTTCTTTATCCATTGGTTCCACTTTCTGTAGTGTTCTTGACTATTATTTTTGTTCCTTTTTTATAGAAATTATACTCACACTAGTTAATCTATTTTAGCTCTGATTTTTAATTTTTCATTGAACTTTATTTTGGGAGTAATTTTATTTCGCACAGCATAAAAGGAAGGAAAAGAAATTTCTCAAGCTCACCTTTCATCCCCACATGCACAAGCTCCACTACTGACATCTTCCATCACGTTGTGCCTGCTGAAGTTTGTGAATTGACATTGACGTATCCTCATTACGTAGAGTCTGGGGGTTAGAGTTCACTCTCAGTACTTTACATTCTACGGAACTGAACAAATGCATAATGGCATTAATCTGCCAGTATACAAAAATATCGTACAAAAAAGTCGCACAGATCTGAACATCCTCACCTTTGCCCGCCTTCTTCCTTTAGCTACAATTTTACCTTTCCCAGTTAAAATCATAGTTCTTGTGGGCTTTGCATATTGATTTCTTCTGATAAGTCAGACGCGTGTGGGATTCTGCACTGACTTTTTGTGGTTTAATAGCTCCTTTTTGGATAATGAATTTCTGAATTTTATGAACTTCTGGTCATCTATTACATCTTGGAATACTTTCCCGGCTCTCCTCATCATGTACTCAAGTTTATGAATATCAGTTAAGATTTAACAAGCCCCGATACAGTTGACAATTCTCTACTGCCTTTATATTCTATGCTTGCGTTTTCTTTATCCTGTCTCACTAAGCTCTGATTTTCTCGGAGTGTTTGCTTTCTCACATTTTCTTTTATCTTATTGTTCAAGTTTTTCACTTCTTCAGATGAAGAAGATTAAGTTATACGCATTTCTTCTGTTTTCATGGATTGACACATTTTCTATAGAAAAAAAAAAAGCTATGACTAATAATTTGAGATCCAGAGTTCAGACTATTATCTTTGAATTCTGGCTTTATCCCCTGATTTTGGGATGTTAATCTAATCACACTGCCTCTTTACCACATGCAAAAGATTTCTAAGTGTAAATTTGGTACAATGTTTCAAAAATTTGAAGATATGAAATGTACACTGCACACGTGCCATGATGTCATCTCTTTACGAACCTCAGATCTACACTGAGGATAAATATGCGTTTTTACACATTCCTGTGTGCTTTTTTTCATTTTTAGCACTTTCTCTCACTCCTGCCTTTGCTGTTGTTGATCTCTTCTTGTTTACTCATTTTTAAGGGAATCATATTATAATCATTTGGGAAATTCCTCAATCTGGAATGACCTCCAACTCATTTGTCTGAGAAAAAGGTGTTGGCACAAAGGGAAGTAAATAGAACAGAACATGGTTTTACCAAACTGGCTGCAAAGCTCAACTGGTGAAACCTGTGACAGGGGCTACGGAATGGGTGGAAAACGCGTTCCTTGAAGCAGTGATGCCACTGCAGCAGACTCAGAAAAACACCTGAAAATCACTAGAAAAACAAAACAAATGTCAGACTAACCTTCCCTTAAAAATGGATGACAGATATAGCCACTGATGGGCATATGCATCTGGAAGACTCCTTAGATTCTTGTGTGGATGGTTCTTTGTGTAGATGGAACTCCTAAAATTTGTTAGACTTACCTAGCGCAATATCTGTAATATAAACTCATTTCGAAAAGATTCTTGGTATATCGTATCAGATTTTTAACTTTAGATCTCAAATTTTTTTGTCAACCCTTGTGGATTTTTTTTTTTGGTCTTGGTTGTCCGTTTTTGACTAATTCTTCATGAGGTCTTAAAAATATTCAAAGCTTCATATCATATATTCTTGGGGCTTCTTTGACTGGAACCCAAACCCAATGAAATTTTTGCTGAATTATTCTTGTTCTGTTCCAGGACCACAATCAGAGAACAGAACTCAATTTCTCAAATTAAGCAAAACTTTTGGAAATTGAAGCAGGTGCAACATCTACTTAGTGCCTTCAATAGGAGAGTTTGAATACACTCGATGTCGTACGTATTAGCCCAAACTGACAGGCTGTATTGCCCTCAATTATCTGAACGTTTATCTCATGAAATAATCACCAAGAGAGCAAAAATAAGACAATGGGCCACATTATTTGGAGGCTTAAAAGGACAGCTAGTTTTTACTTTATAATAATTGATACATTTAGAAACTAACTAGTGTCTTTGGTAAAGTAATTATGTCCTTTGTTCTTAGAAGTATTATAGAAGGGACGGTATAATCATCTGTCAAAAATGTTTTAGATTTTGTAAAGATTGGGCAAATTAACCAGATTAATGGTCACCGCACGTGCTTTGGGGAATTTCAGAATTCTGCTCTAAGGATTAAGACCAAGTTTACTTCTCTCTCTTAAGAGTGCCTGTAGTTTCCATCTGCTTTTTATTTGCGAGGGGGTTTCATGTTTAAATTTATTTGAAAAAAATCTGTTCTGCTGGTAAAATCAAAGTGATGGCTCTCTGGACTTGATGATTTTCTTAAATGTCCTTCAATTTCAGTAATTCTATGATATGATTTTTAAAATGCCTACAATTCATTGTACAAAGTGGAAAACAAAGTTAAGGAAACAAATATACATTACTTAATAACTTGTCATTTTGTTACTATAGTATAACAAAAGTTATTAGAGTTTGGATGCCGTGTTGCAAATGCACTGCCTTGGATAGAGGTGGGCGAGGCTAAGAAGACTGACTAAAGAGAAGATCTGTAGAGAACTAATGATAATAAGTTGTACAAAATAGATTAGACATGTATTTAAATATATATTTTATAAATATTTATATCTGTTATGATTCAAAATTTTAAGTAGGTCCTTATTTTCAAAGGAAACATTGCCATATCTGTGGTAAATATGTTTCCCTTATCATCTAAAATGTTTATAATTAATGCATTATACATTATGGAACAGCAAGATCCAGTCCCTCTTTACCAAGTTTGAATTCATAAAGACTTTTATCCTAGTATATTTGAGGAATCAAAATTTCCATATGAAAAGCCACGATTGTGAATTTCAATGGCAGTAAAAATTCCCGGTTCCACAAGATGGAAACATCCTATTACTTAAGTACATTTGTCATAAGGAAAAAATAAAACAAGAATTTGACTTAGTATTTATTGAGTACAGATGATAGAGAGGAAATTCATATGCTGGTTTCCATTTTCTTACTTTCTATTGGTAATATAAAACACTCTCGTGGCTTTTCAGCTTCTGTGCGCTCCAGAATTTGTATCATGCTGGACTTCAGATGACTATGCGAGCCCTATAGAAGTGATAGCCTGTGTTCTTGCGCTATGTCATTGACCTGTCCACATTATGGGCCTGGAAATTGCCTTGTGTACTTAGAAGAAATGGAGAATGGATTCAGGAAGTAGCCATGTGTTCACCAAAGTAAAATTCCATCTTGTGATTGTCTATATTGCTATGTTATTGCCATAGCAATAAAACACTAAACCCAAAAGCATTTATTGAAAAATCATGAATCGTCAACTTTGAAACTTTCACATGCTGATAGAAGTTTAAAATGACTCTTAATTATCTAGGGGAATATATATTTCAGTCAATATAGATTTCTGCTAATTTTAATATAAAAACAATCCTGGTAGTTCACATTAATGATTTTTACTTATTTCTATTTCTACTAATTTTGAATCTTGGAAAAATTTAAGATAGACAAATGCCACACTGGAGAGAAGAACTAAGTAAGATCAGCTTGAAGGGAATTTCTTTGTCGTAGGTTGTTTTTGAGCGTCATTTCAAGATACAGTTGTTGCTAAAGAAAAAAGCGAAACAGTGAAAGTAAAATGGATGGCACAGTACTCACATAACAGATGTTGCTATTACTGCTACTTAGTTATATCTGTTTAATTAGCATAAGGTTACTGTTGCATTTTTAAAATTAAAGAGATATTTTAAGTCAAAAATACACTAGATTTATAGACCTTTACTTTAGTACTAATTGTATATTCTCTTTTAAAGCAAACTGTGACTTTAAGTTAACTCTTCATATTATCAAAAATCAGCAAATTGGGCAGTCAAGTATTAATTTTATCAGCTTCATGATTAAATTAAATTACTCACCTGATCTTGTTATTAGATTATTCTATAAGTAAATACACGAACATAGTTTATTTTCTTATCAATTTATTATTAGATAGAGAATAGTGCTTTTCCAAGGCGTCTCGAAAACATATGCTGAGTACTTATTTTGTGCAAGGTTGCCAGCTGTTTCACTGTTCTGAACATTGTGCTATTAAAGGACTATAATCTTGAAAAACACTCAAGTTTTTTTTTTCTTATAGAACAGATACTCTATGAAAAGATATACAAACTTTCACATAAATAACTAGAGAAGTAAATAAATATGACTACCAGAGTATATTCAAAGAAATAATTATCAAAGAGATGGCCTTGGAATCTGGTTTAGAAGAATGAAGGACATATTTTTTAAAAAGGGGAAATGGTGAGTTTAGATTTGGAGTGTCACCCAAAAGCCTTATGTACCTTATGTGGGCACCGCATATTTTTGAGAGACAGAACCTCTTTGAAAGAGGCAGATGCTTGGGGCTTGACATGGAGGGTCGTGTGCTGGTTCTGCCCTTCTCCCCACAATTGGCTGTATTCCACCGTGCTGTGAGGATCTCTGTCTCTGGAGCTCCATCTCTGGCCCAGACCCAGCTCCAGCCCGGACATGTCGTGCCATCGTTTCCCAGATGCCCACCCATGAATGGACTGAGACTTTCTGAAACTGTGAGCTAAAACACATCTTCCCTCCCTAAGTTGTAGATGTTGGGTATTCTGTCCCAGTCATAAAAAAGTGTTAAAATGAGAATTTACTTTTTATGACAAAATAACAGTGGTAAGATTAAAACAAAGAAAAAAATTAGATGCATGGATAAAGTAATTCAAAAGACAAAAAGAATGAGTGAAAGAATCTTAGAAAAAAAAAGGCCTTAAAAGTATGCTGGCAGATATTCTCTCTCTGTCGAAAAATCTCAGGTGACCCTTCCTCATGTGCCCAGTCCTCTAATTCGTCATTCCTCTAATATTAAAATAAAAGCTTGTCACATGACATGTTTATTGCCTAAAAACATCAGTACATCTCTAAAAAAAAAACACTAAAAAACACTAAAATGCTATACAATAATAATTGAGAACAATTTATCTACCTCTGAATTTTGATGCATTCTAAGACATTATAACACCACTACTACTAATTTGGTAGATTGTATACTCAATAACTACTCTGAATGAAATTCTTCCTCTTATAAACAACAAAGTAAAAGGAAAGGAAATTCCCACACATAATGGTTTTCTCATGACAATTTAAAATACTCATAAAATGCAAATAAAATCTTTGTGAAGCTCCGTTCAGAATATAGCATTTTACACAGTAGTAAACACATATTTAAACATTCTTTTTTAAAAAATTCAATACTGGGTTCCATTTCTGTCTTATATTTCCATTTAGAGGGGGGAAGGGAATGCCACTTTTTCTACTTTGGAACACCATGTGTAAAAATTTATGTTATTTCAAAGGAAAATCCTCAGTATAATATTTTTAGGCTAATAATGAATGGAAGCATTTCTTTACAGCTCCAATTATAACATCAAAAATAAACCATATGGACTTGAACTATGAATTGAAGGATATGAACAAAGATGAAGTATACTGTATAGAACACTGGGGCTGGAGGAATAGCACAGTGCTAGAGCGCTAGCCTAGCAAATGCAAGGCCCTGAGTTTGACTTCCCAGCACCATATTAAACTGGGCATGGTGGTGCCTGTCCATAATCCTAACACTCAGGAGGCAGAGGCAAGAGGATTGCCACCTAAGAGCCTCATAGTTCAGGCAGCCTACCTGAACTACAGAGCAAGATCAGTAATAAAAAATAAATAAATATATAAATTTATATATAACCACTCCGGTAGGATTTTTCTTTCTGTTAGATGTTAGCTGGCACCAACTGACACCTTATTTACTACTAGGCACAACTGCAAACACTTTAAAACCATGACAACATTTCTTGTCTGTAAAACTATTGCATAGTTTTTATCACTATCTGTGTTTTGAGGCCATGACATTTTCATCTGAGATGCCAAATAATATTCAAGTTATAAGTTGTAAGTACCAAAATGGGGACAAAATCCACACACATGATTTGTTTACTCCAAATTGACTGACTGTGCTTGTTCAGCCCAGGGCATCCTGGGTAGAATTTGAAAAGACATGAGAGGAGATGCTAGAAAACAAACAAATAAACAGACGGACATACAGACAGATAGATAGACAGATCAAGGTGCTGCCCAAGCAATCCTGTCTTTGCCACAGTCCCTCCATGGAAGAGTTAGAATAGAGATGGAGGGGAAAGAGTGTGGATAAAGACAGGGCATGCTTTTTAGTTTGAGAGAGACCACTTAGTGGTCATTCTAGTGCTCAAGAAAATGAGCCAGAAAGATATGGTCTAGATCCTGGAAGCCTGAGTCCAAGAAGAATCCAGAATGACTACAGTCCCATCCCAGTTCTACTTCAATTACAGTTCCCCAACCCTACAAGGGTTCAACCCGTGCCCTGAAACTCAGGCACATCTGATAGTCTACCACCAGCAGCATGCAATCTACACACACTTAGTCTTAGACTCACTGACTGCCCTGCAGCCATTTCGCCTTTTAATTTCTATATGTAAAATGTGAATATTTTACCCCAAATTTCAGATGAACATGGTTTCCTGACTACCTCATCTACTGGACACACATGCTACCAGTTATCTGTGGTCATCTTTGACCTCTAAATACACCAACTGCTGACCATTTGACATCCATTTAAAAGAATTCTTTTCTTGTGCTCTGAGTTTGTGCTTGCTTCATAGTTCTTGATTTCTTTATTTTAATGTTCTAAGTCCAGACCCCAGAGCCTGACACATGGCTGGCAAGCCCTCTTCTTCCTGAACAGTATTCTAGCCTTTGTCTAGTATTGTAAGATAAAGCATCCACTTGTGTTTTGAATTTGATGACATTGTGATGCTTAGCATCATTTTCACTGAAGATTCTAGCAAAGATTCTGATCTGAGGCCAAATTTGCTCACCCTAATCCGTACTCTTCATTGACTCAGGTGTCTTGTATTTCATCCCCGTGACTGTGTTCATTTAGTTCCATGCCGTTTTCACATGTGAAGTAGCTGAGGCATAGAGAAAAAAGAGATTTGTCAGATGAACCCTATAATTTACTCTGGGTTCTCCTCTGTAGTCTGGACTTTGAATCGTCTTCTTGGAACTGAGGCGGCTCCTGGCAGGAGAGGAAGTGGGCGAGGATTCTGAGGGAAGCTTTCCCACATGGCTTCTCAAGGAGCCAGCAAAGATTAAAGAGACAGCAATCAGGAAGCAGATACCAAACTATATGAGCAGGACACCACAAGGCTGCATGTTTGTTCCATCTATTCCCTTTTCAATACCATGAATCTTAAAACACTTCCAATTTTATTTAAGCTATGAAATAAGATTTAAAGTTAAAAAAATTGAATCTGTGCTTGGGTCAAGACTGTGTTGACATGCAGCCAATGAATGTGGGATGGAATTAATCATTAAAAGGTGTCAAAAGAGGTAGATCCTCTAGGGAGGAGAGTGGGTTCTCTGAGGTCCAGCCACTCTTCATGTGAGGAGAGTGTCTGTTAAGTATGGAAATATTTGAATCATGTTTTATTATGAGAAACAGCTGGAAAAGCCCACAGTCTCATTCTCTGCATGCACAATAAAGTGGTAGAAATAGAAGCCAAAAATATGTAATTTGGGGGAAGCAAGAATTTCCTTATGAGGAAATAGGGCACATGCTGAGGGCGGGGGCTGTCTTCCCTGGCTTAGTGGCAAGAAGTCCAAGAGTTCTCTGCTTTTCATAGCTGTGGAGTGACAACTGAATTTAAAACGTCCTTTGTGTGAAAGAAAAGATTTTACCCGCAGGGAACTAGTTGCAAGGCCTTAATCTGAGGTTTTCTATTTGAAAAAGCCAATAGAAAATGTGAATAGAATCGATGTAAAATAGTCTCAACCACATCGTTCTTTCTAATAGCAGAACCAGTGTCCAGTTTTTATGGCTTATCATATTAGATTGACTGTTTCTTCTCAAAAAAAAAAAAAAAATGAGAACTCTGGATTTCTGGGTTTTAGTATTTTACCTCAATTTTGTCACTAATCTCTTGGCTTCTGTTCTGCCTATAAATCAATTTAGGCCATACCCGAGTCCTAATCTCTTTTAAAAATTTTTGGACATTATGCAGACACAAAACTAAACAAAACTTTGAGTGAAGAGAGGTAATGCTTTTCTTATTCACTCAAGAATCATCAAGTTGTACTTACATATTTTCTAAGTCCTTCTGACAAAGCGATGATTTATTACCAGGGCTTGTGGTCCTCGAGTCTCAATCCACACCCACATCATTAATAATCTCCCTAAATTCAACAAGGCCAGGAGCCTCCATAGTTCTTGGCCACATTTTTCATAGTTTCAGGTGTGATATTCTACTTTACTTATTATATCAGAGACAGAGAAGTTGTATTTTTAAGTACAATTACATCTGCCACTTTTCCATCAGAAATAAATCCAGTTCAATGGATTAGAAGTACTGATATATTTTATTTTATCTATTTCTGTAGCCAAATCTTAAAAAAAGCACAGAGGAATGCTTTCAAAATCTTAACATCTTGTTAAAGATTGAGTAACAGTATGGCGGAGACATATGTACATCAATCTCCAATGCGGCACTATTCAAAACAGCCAAGAAATATAAGCAAGCTAAATGCCCATCAGCTCGTGAATTGCTAAGGGAAAAGCAGTACGCATACAAAACAGAATACTATGTACCCACATAAAAGAATGAAATCTTGTCATTGTGACTACACAGCTCTAACAACATATTAAGTTGCTAAGTGAATGAATCCAGCCGCAAAAACAAAACACCTACCACATGTTCTTAGTCATACGTGTCATATGGCAAAATTGATCTCTTTGAAGTGGAGGGTGTTGTCTTCTGGGGAGAATGGAAAAGATAAAGGAAGGAGGAAAAGTTGATCAGTCAATATTAACTTACAGTTGCACAGGACCAAGACGTACTGGTATGCTTGTATACAGAGGTGGTTGTAGATCATGACAATATATTGTATATTTATTGTTTTTTAAATATGAGAAAGGGTCTTTGATGAAAGATTTTATCTTTTAAGAAAGGAGAACTGTTTGGGTAGATGGATATGCTCAATTTAATCATTTTTTTTTTTTTGTAGTGGGTTATAGCCTTAGCTATTTTTATCTTTTTTTTCTTTTTTACTTTAAGGCAGTGTCTCAGTAAGTCTCCAAACTGTTCATATTCTTACTTAAATAGTACACATCATTTATATGCATTAAGATGTCACATATTATAATAGTAGCATGTAAAAATTATGATTTTTATCTATTAAATTATATTTAATTGAAGATAAAATAAACTGATATAAAACATTTCTATTCTAACCTGTCCTTCGCAAGTTTGCCTGGTTAATGAGATCTTCATTCACATTTTTATTGCTACTCATTGGCTAATAGGGTCTTCAGTTTTCATTACTTATGTGATTTTCAGAGCTCTTTGTCTTCTGTTGTGCAGAATAAGCTTTGGCAAAGTATGAAGGAAGAAAATAGTCATGATTTCAGGCCCACACTCTTTGACTTGACTCTTACTTTGAAGACTTAAAGCAAAAACAAGGAGCAATTCTACTTCAAGTCAGGCGCAGCATAAGTTATTTTCTTTTGTAATTAACACTAAAGCGAAGAACAATCCATTTAAAGTAGCCTTCTTGTATGTGGTGGGCTGACAGTCTCTGTCATTCACATACTTGAGAAATTAGTAAATTTGGACTATGTGAACGAAAGTTGGAAATTGGATGGAAGTCAGAGAATAAGGACCTTTCATCTCACCTAAAAATAGTTTGTACATGCAAGAGAAATGAAGAGGAAAAGGTAAAGTTGAAGGAACAGAGAGTCATTTGTTTTGTTTGTTTGTTTGTTCTTGTTTTTGTTTCTTTAATGCCAGAAAGATAGTGGTAAGTTAATTAGTATCTTTGTTGTTATCAGAAGAAAGGAGTGGATCACCTTTCTCCCCACAGGCGAAGAGCTAGGGATTTTCTGTGTGAGATTATCCTATCGCGGGCCTTCCTAGCATGGACTTCACCTGTATTGGAAGGATTTGCAGGTGGCAGAGGCCAGGATTTCACCCCTAACTACACTCATTCAGAGCAAGGTAGGGCAGCAGAGAAGACCTACAAATTGCTCAGCAAGGCAACATCTGTAAGTAACAGTGATTCCCTGGGGCAGCACCAAATGGAACAGCTGCTGTCTTTGACAGAAAGAATGGAAGCCAAAAAGTGACCTTGCCTAGTCAAGGTGGGTTGGGGGCAGGCAGGGGTGGCCCGAGTGACAAAGGGGAAGCCATCAGTGCTGACACTAGACTGACTCTTCACCAACTCTCCCAAGTGGAAACTCCAAAACAAATTGAAATGGATGTTGGGAATCAAAACCAAAAGAAGTAACTTCTGGCCAGCGTCTTGCAGTAATTCATACCGTTACCCAGTTAACACTTCATTAAGCTGAGTCAACTCTAATAACGAATTTGGAAAGCAGATAGACTTTATTTCTACTTTCATGTGCTCCCCAAAGTTAACAGGTTTTTGAAAGAAAGAACACTGAATACCTTAGGAATAGTTTCCAGACACCAGACCCACATGTGTTTACATTACGCTTGACGACTCAGAATAATTCAGAGCGAGCAGTTCGTTGTTGTCGTAGAACTGAGAAAGGAGCGGTGGAACTTAGGTTCTGGAACCCCTACACTCCAAGTTTAACCTCTAAGTCATCGATTGTGGTAGAAGGGTCCCCTTAAGTTTGTAGCAGTTTTATTTTTAACTGTAAAAATATAGGTAACGTTATCTTTTGTAATAAATGTTATATTTTTTCAATGATAAGAATGATATTCCTACTATAAAACTTCTGGTAAACTGAGTAATAGACTTAACATTAGGATTGTTGTTTGTAAGATGGCAGATGAAGTCCCAGGGCAAAAAAAGAAAAAAAAAAAACCTGATCCAATGAAAGCAAAGTCTCACCTCACACTAGTGGGCTTCTTTGCTACCTCTCCTTCTCTCTCGCTCTCTCTCTCTCTCTCTCACACACACACACACACACACACACACACACACACCCCAATAGTTGTATTTGTTTGTCTGAGTAGACATAACTCTAAAATGAGGACCAGGTTAATCCTGAACCGTACACACATTTCTTTTCTCATTGTGCTAATTTGTGCAAAGGACTATTGAAATTGTGAACTGACAATCATGAACTTGAAAATGAAAACTTTAATACAGGGCGCTATATACATAGTGGTGAACAGGTAAATGCATTTCAGTACACTAGTAAAAATCAGAGATGTGATGGTTCAATTAAACTTTAATAAATTACATGTGATTTTATGTATTTATGTACTTTCTTGATTTTTAAAAAAAACATTAACATAAATAACAATTTATTAGTATGTATTACACACTGCATCATTAAAATACATTAATGTAGGAGAAATTATTCTCTCACTGGCTATTAAATTAAAAAATACATTATTTAAGGTGCGTAATTAACTTGGTACAAACATCTTTGGGTATCTTTACATTTTAACCATAAATAAGTATATTTATAAAATAATTATCATTTAGTTTAAAAAATTGTGAAAAAATAATTTGTAAAAAAGATATAATGTTAACTTTAATATTGTTTTCTCCATACAATAACAGTATTGAGTATGTTGTAATCATTAGAATTAAATAATTTATAAAATGTGTATGCTTTCCTTGGGTATCACTTTCATCTACAGAAATTACCCTGATAGAATGACTGATGTTTAACAATTATTTACAAATTAACTCTGTTTGTAAGGCAGTTGCACATACCTGGTAAGGCATGAATTAATTTGTGCACTCTGCTCCTTGTTGAAAGGTTTGTGACATCTTGAACAAGAGGTTCAATTCCCTTTTTAGGGCTGCAGGTGAAAATAAAAGCCCATTCAAAATTTTTTTTCAAACTGTGGCCCCGTGACAAAAAATAATCATGATCTGATATTCAAACTTTTCCTGCTTAAGCCCTATTTTTGAATTAAAATTGAGTATACAAAATGTGAAGTTATGTGTCTTTTTAAACTTCAGAAAATGTATGATATTGCTGGCTATGCAAGCATCACATGGCTGCTGGGTGATGTTTTGCCAGGATTCTGTATGTGAGGTGGCAGGCAGGGCTACCCAACGTCAATTCAGCTTTTTATATCCTATGCAATACTACATGCTGATTGAAAGCAAAGCAATTGCGTTCAATGATCATCATATAGCCATGAGAAAAGCTTTTCTCTTCCTACTTTTTATGGATAAGCATGATACTGGTAAGCAATGCAATTGTATATGTACAATTAAAGCATATTCTAAAGGTATTTAAATATTAAATTGTACACATTTCATTGTTACCAAGGCAAGCAATGATAAGTTGAAACTTCTTCTGTATATAATTTCAGTGCCTTCGAAAGCATTAGCTACAGACTTTTATTAAGAGATAAATACTTATTTATTTTCCTAAAGGTTTCCTATCTTTAGGGCTAGGTGTGAATATGCACTCGGAAGAAGAAAAGATCTAATCCTAATTCGAGCGGTCGCCTCCTAAAAGAGAACTCATATCTCAAGTGAGAAAGCAATCAAATAATCCTTCTTCTTAGGGATCCTGGAAATGGGGCGATGTTCCTTCCTGAGGACTGTTCTTAGAGAAACCAAGCAATCCCTAACCCATTTGTTAGGAGCCAAAGTCTGAGGAAATGAGCATAGTGTACATATATACATATATATTTAGACTCTCTCTCTCTCTCTCTCTCTCTCTCTCTCTCTCTCTATATATATATATATATATATATATATATATATAAAATTATATCCAAATATTTATATTCTTAAAATTCCAAATCTATAATATTTTATGATAGAGTAATGTAAAATAAGAAACATATTTCCTTTTAGTTATCACTACCGATTTTTCAGTTTCATTGACTACTTAAGACTTGGACAAGTAATATGCAGCAAATATTGCCCAAACTTTCAAGTTTTAGATCGTGTGCTAACATATGACAGCATATGGTTGTCCTATGCCACTTCAAACCAAATGTAAACTTGTGTTCTTTCCACATCTCTACTTTCCTTCCTGACTCATTATCTTTCTATTACTTGGTCCCATGGTTCTTTTGCTTCTGGTCAACTTGCCTTTCGAGGTGAGCCCGAGGATGGATAGGGCTGATAGATTATGGAATCAAAATAATGCCTTTTTAAAATCCATGTCTTTGAAATTATTATTAAACACATTACAATCTATCATGAAAATATAGCATGCTTTTCGGAATCTGTCATTTTTGTAGATGTCAAGCTTTTCTAGCTTTTGATTATGAATAATTTTTGATGAACCATTTTCACAGAAATTGGTCTGAATTACTCATAATTTCTGTAGGGATAACCTGTTAAAACCAGAATCACAGACATGAACACAATGACCATGAGTAGGGTATATAAGTAGTACCACAGTACATTTCTTTCAACTCGTAAATGTTCAGTAGACAGATTTATTGTAAGAATTTTCACAAAATATAATAATCAGCAGAGTAAAAATATATAGTTTTCTTAACAATAGGATTAAAAAGAAATCAAACAATTCCTTGGCAAATGTATAGCTATCTCAGAAAATTGGTTCTGGGGGAAGCTATCATTCTATTCTTTAAATAGAAGACACAGAAAACTATGTCCCAAGAAGATACTTCTAAAATAAATCAAATGATAAATTGCAGTCTTTCTTTCTTAAATCTCTGCCAACATATTAAAGTTAATTCTGCATGGCATGTGAGCACAGAGAACTAGGCCTTGTTTATCGTCTTTGAGAAAGATTAGAATATGTCTTAAGATTGTTCTTCAGCAATACTAGCTACACAGAGAAGATTTTTACAGGATTAAACAGCAGAGAATTCTTATTGCAACAATAGCAAATGAAAATGGTCTATGGTATTGCCTAAGAGTTAAACAGAAAGCAAAGATAAAATTCTCATAAAAAACATAATAATTAACCACAAAATATACTTTATTGACTACTACAACTCATAAAAGAGCTGTCATATTGGTATATTTAGGTAAAATTCTAGAAAATCAGTTCTAGATCTCAGAAATGCAACAGATTAAAAAGGAAAATATTGGAATATTTTGTAATTACAAAATCCATAATATTTATTCTGAATTTTATGAAATTATGTTAAATATAGTTATAGAATGTTTTCAGTTATTATCTATACTAGTATTTAATTCATCACTGTAGCTTTTATTAAATCCTGTAAAATTGTTCTCCTAGGATCTGAATGGTTGGATCAGTTGTGTAGCTTGCCATTAAGCAGAATTTTAGATTAAGAGTAATTGATCTGAATCAACTCACCTAAAGCAATTTGAATAAATACCAGCTACTTTTGATCTGTAATTTCATCTAAAAAAGTAATTTCTCTTTCACCTCATCTCACACCCATACAAAAATGCTACACATTTTTTTTTAGCTTAAGATACTAGCAAAAGGGATATGACAATTATTTTTGGACACTTAACCTTACAATAAAACCATATTAACAGCATTAACAAGAATTTTTATTAT